>CAICTM010002364.1:0-15463 GCA_903772945.1 Seminavis robusta
TATGAGAGGACTGACCCACTAGCGAGTACGCCATCAGCCCAAGCACGGTGGTTAGGACGTCTGTATGGCCTTGGCCCTCAAAGGCAGCTGCCCCTCCCGATGCAAGCGCGCTGCCAACCACAAGCGCTACTCGGCGGCTACGGTTCAGAAGCTCCACACTCTCCTCACGGACTGTGGGGTTGCTGACCCTCGAGCAACGCGTGTGAGCACGCCCAGCGGCCTGGAGAACCGGCGCAGCGACGTTATGGGAATGGGTCGGCCACCGCTCCTATCGTTCGGCGGCGTCCACTGACCCCTCGCAGGAAGCTAGTGTTCGGGTCACGCTGCACCATTTTGACCTACGCCCACGTCTCTGCACACACGGTGTGGACCAGGAGCGCGCCACAGCTACAAACACAGAGCACGCACTGACTCCGCTAAATATCCAACACATTCACACGAAATTTCTACCAATTCAATTCACGCCCTCTCACATGCAGCCTCGCTGTCAATATCTACATCATGAAAGCAGTCGGCTGGCCTACTGCCAAGATCCAATTAGCTCTAAAGAGATATACGCCGACCGCCCTTTCCAACACTCTACCAGTCAAGTACTATCCCATCTAAAACTACTCAAGACCGCTGACCAAGAGATCTCCTAGATCAAGTCCGAAATGACAAGACACAGAAGTAACGTGTAGTACCCAAAACCTTTAGGCCGCCAGCGCCCTACTTGACAGGGCGAGACGTCTGGGAGTTCCCTTTGCTCCACCCACTCAGAGGCCGTCTCGCTAACTCCGCTCTCGAAACCTGGATCGATGTCGGACCCATCTGCCATCCCCTTTTGCGTCTGCATAGCAGGGAGAGACAAGGGGCACCGGCCTGCATATCAAACTAGCGCAATCACCTCCCTGAGTAACGACGGTCAACAAAGGCAGGCAACTCGCATACTCTGCGCGCAGCGGCAGACCAACACCAATTCTCGCGTAACGCGAGTGCATTGCCCGACTGCCTACGCGCTGAGACTTTTCCCGCAAGTTGCATTCTTGAGAACAGCTCACTAGAGCCTTCGCCAATGCGAAAACCTCGTAAGGGCAAACTGTATCGCTCTTCCTCTTCGCGCCTGATCTGCCGCGGCAGTAAAAGGTGGGAACGAGACCAGGGAAAACCCCGATCTCATCAAGCGACCACTACCTTGGAAGTGGGAGATGGCCCCACGTAAACGAAACCACATCACATCACATCACATCACATCCCGCGCCTCCCGAGGCCATGCAATTTGGAAATGCCCTGCCGTGCATCCTGTACGATGTTCGTCACGCAAACCCCAAGTTTGGGCCCGTCCGCCTCTGCAAGCATGACATCAAGGACGGCTTCTACCGCATGTTCCTGAACCCTTCCGACTGCATCCGACTCGCGCTGGTGCTGCCTCGCTATGAAGGTGAGCCCCAACTGGTGGCCGTCCCGATGTCATGCACCATGGGATGGGTCGAGTCGCCGCCTACCTTCAGTGGCATGTCGGAGACTACCTGCGACCGAGCAAATGAACGCTTCCTGAAGTCACCCAGAGCCTGTCGTCCGCACAGACTTGAGCATCACGCCGAGGGAATGGATGACCTGGACCTGTCCACCACTCCTAGACCGCGAGAAAAGGAGGACCGTGCGGCAACACAAGAACTCCTTGGGATAGCCACCTCCCCCTTGGAGGCCGAGCCGGACCACTTCGCGGGACCTTCGAACAGACCCTTGCTTCAGCCCATCGGGCTAAATGATGTGTTCGTTGACGACTTCATCCAACTAAGCCAAGCAGCACTGCACGACTAGTTGAGTAGTGTAGGGTGGTGGAGAGACTCGGCCATTTACTGAGCCGACTGTCTCCGCGACCCATGGGTGCCGCTCGTGATTGCTAGAATCCCGAGCGGGAACCAAGGCACGAATGAGGCAGTCCCGCGGGATGTGAGTCCCGCGTGATAGTGCGACATTCGGCCAACCCAGGGAGGGAGAGGTGGGTTAATCTATTCTAGTTCTTGCTTGCAGCTCGGCTGAAGGAAGAATTGTGAGCAGAGAAGGAGACAACCTTCTTGCGATCGACTGTTCAATGGCTGAAAGAGAGAGTTGGACCGGTCTTGCATGTTGTGTTCATTCAAGGTTGCCATCTGTGAGCGGTCTTCGAGGGGTGCTATTGCCTTAGAGCTGATCTTGCGAAGGAGGCGGACATAGCGACATGTATGTGGGGTATCCATTTCAGGAACGCAGGTGATGACCTGGGAGATGTAGAGATGTACTTGATGAGTAGGAGCGAAGTGTGGGAATCGATTTCGTGTTTTGTGAGATGGTACAGTTTGGCAACTGTGAGTCGAGTCATTCGTCGAAGAACCCATGAGGGTTCAGGTTTCCACGCCAGGCAGCGTGGACAGATAGGGATCAGGGTTGTCCTCTTTTGCGTGCGGCTGCTCGACAACGAGCGCCGACAAGCGGCGCTCGCCTAGAGCAGCACTGCACGACTAGTTGAGTAGTGTAGGGTGGTGGAGAGACTCGGCCATTTACTGAGCCGACCGTCTCCGCGACCCAGGGGTGCCGCTCGTGATTGCTAGAATCCCGAGCGGGAACCAAGGCACGAATGAGGCAGTCCCGCGGGATGTGAGTCCCGCGTGATAGTGCGACATTCGGCCAACCCAAATAGCCAAAGGCAGAACAGGGTGGGAGCGTAGCGGGGTGGGAAAAATTGGAGAGACCGAGAGGAGGCAAGGTCTCTCTGGAGAAGTGGACTAAGGGAGGTTAGTCCTCGTAGAGTTCCGCGTGAAGGAGGATCTCTGCGATAGTAGCAGGCGCCTGAGCAGGCGGGAGGAACTTGTCGTAGGTGCCTGCCTGGAAGGTGTAGGCACCGTGGGCCAGCATTTTCTGGGAATAGTGATGCGTGATGGTGGCGGCCTGGATTCGTAGGTAGCGCAGCATGGCGTCTGACTTCCATCGACCGAGGAGGCGGATGGCATCAGAGTCCACATGGGCGCAGAGGAGAGCAGTGGCGCCGCCCGGACGGAGGGAGCGAGCGGACACTTTCATGTGGGAGATTCCGGTGGTCCGTTCGAGCCGCTTTGCGGCAGCACGAAGGGCATCGGTGATGAACTTGGGCTTGACGTTGTACCATTTCTTACGGACGGAGTTGTAGTGTTTGTAGAGTGGAGTGGAGGCGCGGTCCTCCAATGGGGTGTTGAGCGTGATGTGTGCGGTGCGGATGTGACGGACGAGACGGGCGAGGGATTTGACAGGACAGAGCCAGGGGTCAGCGGTGTTGGAGGTTGTATTACAGACACCTCAATACAAATTAGTCGTTTATCCCAATCTAGTTATAGGGGATATCTATATCTATTCTCTAGTTACATACATGGGGAGTTTAACTGATCTATATGGTCACCCCCTTCACTATATCCTTTGAAGTTGAATCAATCCCAGAAATACATGGAGAAAGATCACTTCTTGGAAATAGCTTAACAGTAAAACAGTATTTTACCTTTACTAAGCTAGAGTGTTACTAGAAACCAACACTATTTCCAAGAAGGTCTACCTTCATCTCGAATTCGAGATCTCGCCAATGGTGATACCGGTATCGACATCAAGCATTCATCCCATGCTATAAGGTAAACAGTTCAGCAGAGTCAAGGTTCAGGCAAAAAGGGCTCTAGCCTCACTGAGAGAGCTATCCCAACAGCCTAACAGGAAAAAGGCAACATCACGAAAGAATCGTGCCTCACCACATTGGCCACACCGGAGGATCGAAAGATCAACTTCCTACTGAAGACGACCGAATCATCGCAATCCAAGTATACCGCCTGAAAGAACATTACTAACTACACTACTCCTATTGCTTGAACGAAGCGAATCCAACAGGAATTGAGCGAATTCCGTACGGAGCAAGGATCCAAAGCAAGCTCACAGGAGTGAGCAGAAACGCTACTACTAAGAGTGAGCTCCGGTCGGATCAAGGCAGCAAGCTCACAGGAGTGAGCAACAAAGCAACTGCGGTGTCACCGTACGAAGCCGATCTACAAGCAAGATCAGCTCAAAGGAGTGAGCGATCGAATGAAGCCAGAAGAATACAGGAAAGATCTTTGAGCTGCGGAAACAGCCATCGTACGACTGCCACCTAGGTGCAGTGCCGGTACGAAAATCAACTACAAGGAGACTCAGTGCACGACGCAGTGCAGGAGCGGCAGCCAAGCTATCTAGCTAGCTTCCACGACGAGTCCAGCAAGAACGGCGTCCTGTAAGCCGGAGCCAAGGCTACTGTACGATACGGAGCAGAGGCTACTGTACGGTACGGAGCAGAGGCTACTGTACGGAGCGCAGCAAGGCTACCGCGCAGACGAACCGTGCAAGCCAACAAGGAACAACGCGAGTGTGTTGTCAACCAAAAGAAGAAGAATTGCCACAGAGGTGTTGCCACGGAAGAGGAACGAGATAACAAGTTCCAACAGAATACCACAGAGGTACTTCCGTGGGAGTGCTCCTATCCTCAACAAGAGAGCCATCGAAAGAGGCTACTAGAGGAGAGGTGCAAACCTCCAGCGACACGAAACCAGCCAAATTGCCAGGCCGGTTACTCCACTGATTACAGGCCCCAAGAGTGCAAGCTGTCGAATACAACAGGAAGCAAGCTGCATCCACCGGCAACAGGCTGGATAAGAGCGAATTTGCGAATTTTGAAAATTCCACCTGTCAAGAAGGCCGAAGCAACCGCGACAGCGACTGCTACTACTAGCAGCCGCTACCGCTAGCTACTGCCACCAACGGACAGCAGCCGCATCTAACGACCGCTACGGCAACAAAAACAAGAGGAAGCAGACAGCCGACGACGACTGCTACCGCTGCAAGCGTCAACACAAGAAGAACAAGAACGACGCTAGCTTCTACTGCTACCCAGTTGCTACGGCGACAACAAGAAGAACGCTGACCGCTACTACTAGCCAGTCGCTCCTCCTATTAATGCCAACAAGAAGACAGTCATCGGTCGACGACACCAACAGTGCCATTGTGTCGATCGGCAACAAGAAGAGTGTCAGCAACAAGAGAAGAAGTGCCGACACGAAATTTGTGATTTGTGAAGCCTTTCCACACGGAACAACAAAGAACAAGCCAAGCAGTTCAGCGAACGGCAGCCACAAGCCGCTGAACGTCACAACGAAAAAGGTATCTTCCGTGATATCCTTCCAGGAGTGTACGGAGCAAGCTCAAGATCTCTCCGTACGGAACAAGAGGATTTTCCGTGGAAGAACCAAGCAAGCAGCCATCCACCGGTACAGGAACTACCGGAGCATGTCCCGTGCTAGCTACAAGCGCTAGCTGGAGCCAGCTACTAGCTAGTCAGCCGGCGCAAGAGCTACCACAGCAGTGCAGCAACCAGCGCTACTGAAGCAAGCAGTGCAGGAAGCAATAGGAAGCACAGGAGTGCATTCCAGCAGCATTGAATATTTTCTTTGGAGTGTGTATTGAGTTTTACTCAGCACCTCCTACCCCTTTCCATGGAGTGTGTATTGTGGCATCCTTGGCCACAGCACCTCCTACTACCTTTTATGGAATGTGTTTTGTGCAACTGAACCACAGCACTTCCTCCACTGATTACAGGCAAACCTGAGGCAACACCAGCCTCTAGGTAGGCAACAACAAATACCATTACAAGACCATGCCCTTGCTATTTGATCACAGCAAGTGCACAGGAGTGTGAGGGTACCCAAATCCAAACCTACAATCCTACAAACAAAATCATCATAACATCCGCCTTTATAGGCAATGCCGCAACCATCAACGGCACCAATGGCCACAACTACATGGCCAACAACCATCAATGGCTACATCAACAGCCAGCATCGATGGCAACAACAGCCAACAACGGTATCTACCACTACCAAACCGATTACAATGAATCGACCAAACCAAATTCGAATTGCATCTACAATAACTGGCAACTGCAACAACAGCATAACAACAGTGAACGTTGAACCGAGTAGCTAGCCACAAGCGACTCAAGAGTTCACAAGACAAGGAACCAAGCCACAGGATGGCTGGAGCATTCAGAGTTTGACCCACAAGCGGGAACCTGATCAATAGAAACAACAAGAGGGTGCACACCTCAGCTCCACTGCAACTACTGTACAGAGATTGCAACCAACCTAGTCTCACACCAACAACAGAAGTACACCAGTACAACAAATCAAGCCAACCATAGATACAACTACGGACAACTACAAGTCCTGCCACAGCCAACTCACAGGAGTGTAAGAGCAGTGACAGCACCAACACCTGTCCTGCCACAGCCATCTCACAGGAGTGTAAGAGCAGTGACATCACCAACCAAAGGATCTACCGACTACATCACCATCGAATCATCATCGACCGTGACACGTCCAGGTCCAGTGGAGCCCATCAAGTTGGAGCATACACAACTACTACCGAATACTTCCTTACAAGTATCCAAACTTCCAAGGGCTTCTCGCCCCAACTCAAAGTATCATTGTGGCAAGGAACTTCCTCCTAGTTCCGGCTACTACAACAGTTCTCCCAAGTGTCGCTATAGCCTGACTTCCCAGTCTCAGCTACGGCAACACCAAATGACGGTACCAAGTGTACCAAGTGACGGCACCAGTCACCACAAGTGACGACACCAGCAGTCACGAGTCTCACATGAGTATAAACAACCATGACAAGAGGAAACAATAACTCAACCATTTCCTCATTCCATCTTCAGACATCGAGACCATCCAAGAACTAGGTTCAGTCGAACCCAACAAGTCCGTGACTTCCAAGCTACATCATTTCCAGCTTCCATGCACCTTCCAATAGGGCATCACTTCCCACAAGTCTACGACTTCCAGAAGCTTCAACCAGCTTCCATCTACGAAGGGCTTCCAGCCCCATCAAGTGTCAATGCAGCCGAACTCCCCAGTCTGAGCCGCAGGTACACCAAGTGACGGTATCATCCGACACCAGTCTTCCAGGAGTGGCATCACTCTCAGCAGGAGTGCCAGCCACAAAGACTTTTTGATGCTGACAATGTCCGTATTGTCTCGTCTCCACCACTCAGCTTCTCGTTACCAAGCGGGATGCCGAGCAACCACTTCCAAGGTTTGTTTTGGACTCATTGCAAGCCAGTCGACAAGACGACGCAAGACTGGATTGCAAGCCTTTCCAAGGTAGGAGCCTGCTTCCCCAAGCACTGATAGGCACTTTGAGTGCTATCGATTCTCAGGAATCCTAGAGGCACCGCCTCAAGCTCCACAGCAATCCAAGTTGCATCCAATGTCCAAACCAACCAAGCCAGCTTTGGCTACAACAAGTACAAGTCCTGCCACAGCTCGCTCACAGGAGTGTGCCAACAGTGACAGCAGGAGTGGTATATTGATAAAGTTGTACCCACCAAAACCAAAGTCTCAAACCTTTTTAAACCTTCCTTTGAATTCTCCGATCGATCTATCCAGATTGACACACCAGATCGACAACTGACAAGAAACGATCATGCCAGATCGAATGACACGAAGCGATCGAATCACAAGCAGCGACCACGAGATCGATTCAGTTTGACTCTCGAGATCGACTCAGAAGATCCATCATGAGATTGCAAGTGCGACCAAGCAAAGCCTATCGAGGCAAAGCCTATCAAGGCAAGAGCAAGCTTACTCAAGCAAGGTAGCCACACACAAGTGCTACCGGGATATCTTCTGCAGAGGATTCCCACAGTTCCACAGGAACAGTTCCACCATGGAACCAGCTCAAAGCAAGCAACAGTTCGACGGAACGCCACAAGTTGCCAGCATCCATCTACAAGAGGTGCAAACCAAGGTCCACATCAAGCAAGCACACATTCATGTACAACAAGTCACAGCCATTCGATTCCAAAGAAGAGGAGGCCGTGATGAAGAAAGAAGCTTCCCCAGCTGGGAAGAAGAGGATTCCATTCCTCTGAAAAGACAACAGCAGGACATCCAACACTTCTTGGATATCCACAAGAAGAGACAGCTCACGTTCCATTCCATTGGACAACAAGCTGACTCCAGATAGCTACCAAGCTATTGCACAGACTCATGCTCACCTGATTTCCAAATCCAGTATCAAGCCTGAATGGATTGATGTTTCCACACATCATTGGCGATTGAGACCATGGCATATCGATGTCCAGTTCAGTCTACACCGCCAGTCAAGAGCACAGTTTGAGTCTACGGGAATGCAGCCGGAACTTCCTATTTTCCAGCTACAGCAATACCAAGTGACCGGAACTTCCCAGTCCACGGTTCAACAAGTGATCGGAACTTCCCAGTTTCGAATACAGCAACATCAAGTGACGGCATCAATTGCCACAGCAAGTCATACAGGAGTGGCAACACTCACAGGAGTGGTAGCCACAGTTGCTTTTCATGACGACACTGTCCACATGTCCACATTGACTGTGACAGATTTGTCAGCACTGCTATGGATGACAAAGCTTCTCGCCACCACGCAGAATGTCGAGCAACCTAGCAAGTGGTCTCTCGACCAACAACTGTTCCTTATGGAGCAACCATCATTACATTAATTATTCGTTCCACGGTATCCTTTATGGAACCGTGCAGGAGTGTGTTGGAGGTTGTATTACAGACACCTCAATACAAATTAGTCGTTTATCCCAATCTAGTTATAGGGGATATCTATATCTATTCTCTAGTTACATACATGGGGAGTTTAACTGATCTATATGGTCACCCCCTTCACTATATCCTTTGAAGTTGAATCAATCCCAGAAATACATGGAGAAAGATCACTTCTTGGAAATAGCTTAACAGTAAAACAGTATTTTACCTTTACTAAGCTAGAGTGTTACTAGAAACCAACAAGCGGTAGCCCGGTGACCCACCGACTCGCCTTTGACGGCGTTCTTTTGGTCAGTGAATGTCAGCGAAGCCGCGGTGAGGCGACTGGGGTCAGACACGTCATTCAAAGAGATCTTGTCAGCGGTGACTTGGAAGCGACCGACGATGGTGAAGGTGATGTCCTCAAGGAGAAAGGCCTGGCTTCGGGCCTCAGGGTTACTGGTGTCGAGGTATTCAGCAGGGCGGAGGAGCCAGAAGAAGGCGCAGATGCAGAGGTCCCGAGTGTGTTGGTTGACTGTTCCACGAACGGGGTCAACGTAGTCGAGAGCGGTGAGCATTTCTTGGAGGATGGAGATGTTGGCAGGGTAGGCCCGGTCGGGAGGTCCGTCGCCGTCATGGAGTCCTTTGTAGTAACCAGTGAGTATGGGATGGAGCTTTCCGTCGGAGCCGAGTCGGGGATCAGGCTGGTCCAAGTTGGATATCCCCTCGCCGACGGCGTGAAGGGCTTTGACCACTGTGTCAGCTCGGACATCGTTCGACACGCGGTAGTTGTGGGCGAAGGCGAGGAGGTAGCAGATACGGACCTCGGGCTCACGGATATCACGGAGGGTTGCGTGGACCTTGTGGCGATCGCAGAAGTCACACCAGCGCCCGAAGGTGCGGTTCCGGGCCTGAGCGGTCTTGGAGACGATGCTTTTGGAGGCAACTTGCAGCGAAGCGCGGAGAGTAGACTGGAAGTGATCTCGGGTGGCAGCGTCAACCCCTTCCAGGGTAGCTGCTGCGGATAATGCTGCTCAAAGTGGGACAGGAGTTCGGGCATAGTGAGATGTTGTAGACGAGATGTGTCGTCGGCCATGACGTTAGCCGGTCCTGGGATGTACGACGAGAGGGGGCAGTACCGGTGTTTGCGTTGGTGGAGACAGGCGTAGTTGAGGAAGGCGGCAGGTCCATCAGTGGAGACGGCGCCCTTGGCGCATCCGGGAGACAGCCGGTGTGTTGTCCGATAGCGTGTAGATGGTAGCGTAGCGGACGTCATGACGGTCGGCGCCACGAGACGACCTCTCTACATCACTTATATCAGACACCACACAAGAAAGCCCATCCACTGTGTCGAGCAGTCGCCCTGAGTTGGCTTAATAATATCAACCATAGGAAATCGCCAAGTCAGTAAACACCTTATCAGCAGAAGGAACCAATATCTACACAAAGAGAGACTCAAGGTACGAGCACTCTCAGTTCGAGAGACCTAGCAGATCTCCCCAGCCATCCCCCCCACACACAAGTAAAAAGGCTCTCTCCCATACTACAGAAGCGCATACATCACCCTTCGACCTCACGATGAGTCCTCGAAGCTATTAGACACACCCACACCCATATCCACCACACACAACATCAACCGAGAGGCCACCATACTCGGAAAGACGTCAGTGTAAGGCCGCTCAAGAAGTACGAAATGGTACTCCTAGCAGGCAAACACCGCACTCATACATCCCTGCGAGTCTGGTGATATGGGCAGGCTAGGCAAGCGCAAGCACCTCGGCTGCCAAAGCAAATAAATAGCGGCACAAGGCTGCGCTGTGATCGAGACACCAGCGGAGAAGAGATCAACACGAGGATAGCATTCATCAAACACCCACACGAGATACGATTAACGTACACCGTTATCTGCCTTGGCTGTAAAGGCGAAGTCTTGAAGAAAAGCAGCAATGAGCCGCGAGGAGCGAAACTCAGCCTTCAGCGATGAACACCGCTCTGACGTATCTCAAAGCCGACCACCACACGAAAACATGTACGAAAGCGAAGTCATATCGAGAGGTTTCGCATCCTAGCACCGTTTGAGCTCTTGAGCTGAAAATCTACAGCGAAACGCTGACCAGGTTCGATAAAGCCCTCTATGAACAACAACGATAATGACCAGTCAAAAGAAAGCCTCCACATTCTGACGCTTGGGACAGAATGTTAGTCGAGAGTAGTATCTTTGACAGTCAGAGTGTCACATATAGCATACGACAGACCCGACCGATTCGAAGTTTTCGGGTGGCCCAGCTGCCGTCGCCTTTTAGTAATTTCTTCAAGGAGACGGCTTCTTTGCGATGCTTTTCGTCCAGGTTTGGGCGCGCCAGGATCTCGTCGATAGCGTGGAGAAGGTGGCCACGAAGTACGTTCACCTCTCCACACAACACACGCAGGATACATATTAGACCACCTGCCTTCCGAGTTGGATAAGTATCATACCGACAGACACATCTCGCCGCGTCCATCTACAGGGGAAACGGCTTATTGTCACACAATCTGAGTTGCGAGTAGCAGACAGGAGCAAAATGTCCGTCGAGTCGAGGCGAAGTATGAGAAAAATAAAAGATAAACGTACGAGATGAAGAGAGGATTCCAACGTGCGATGGATTAGATCATCAGCACGAGCCTAGCTGGTACGACCATCGCGACTCTTCCGAGACATCGTATCTCGAGCGGGGGACCGGGAGTCAAGGAAAGGGTCCAGGCCGTCCTGGCGAGAGGCCGGCTCTTCGAGGCAGTGCGGTGGACAAGAGCGCATGTGACACCGATGCAGAGAACATGCAAGAGCGAGATCTAATCACACAACACGAGCCGGATCAGACCAAGCCAGTCTTCACAGGACCATATAAATGACCGATCGAAATGGTAATAGGTCACAGGCTCCATTCAGGCGAGAGACAACCCACCAAAACCACAAAGGAGATAGAAAAAGTCACATTGGTCTAGAGCTCCTCAAGTGGGAGTTAACCTCCCACGTCAGTAAATTTGGGAGACGAGGCGTTCCTAATATCGAGAAAACAGGAATGCCAGTAGAGGCGTTCAGGAACCATACCGGTAGAAGCCATACTCTGTCAATACAACGAGTAAGCCTCATCGCGAAACGCCAAGCAGAACCCGCGGACTGAGAAACTCCAGAATTGCGAGCTTTGAGCATCGCGTGACAGACATCTCGCTCTTAAGAATCAGGGAGCGAATGGCGCGCTACATCTCCATCATTATGAGACCATGGCTCTATCGGCTTCTCTGCAGGAACATAATGAACTCACGATGGTAGAGCGTTCACACTAGCCGAGGCCCATTCAGCCACAGTCACATAGTGAATACGAGCGTAGAGAGAATCACCAGAAACAGGAAAGTGTCTCGCGGATCACTCGTCTACTTCTTTCTCGACAGAGCAGCGGCGCGAAAGTCAGCTAATACCGGAAAGACTCAGTCGATATGCTGACCAGAGAGCGAGAGTCGATAGGGCTCAGACTTACGCACTCTACGATCCTTTTGAATCAAGATCCTCTCTCGCGTACCAAATTTCCATCTCCGGACGGATACAGGCGGGATGAAGCCATTCTGTGGACAGAGCCTTGTCCGGAACAATACTCACACAAACAGACGGCATGCCATTCACCTACACATATCAGCATCCGAGAACGGTCCACAGGAAGAGGCGAACATTCGTATCGAAGAATTGAAACCCCTGAGAGGCAGATACCCACTGAAGAGTTCATCTCACCCCCATTTAAGCCACAAAACCTTCCCGATGAGCAAAGGTATGGCTGGATGATCTACTTGTTCCAGTTCGGGCAAGAGGTAATCATAGAGAGACTTTCAGTAACTCCTAAGTTATCGTCGAGACTACCAAAATCCCAGGACACACATCACCAACAATTATTCGAGAGAGCGCGAGTAAAAAGTCCCAGGCATATACATGTCACGCCTAACTAACGAACAAAGCTTCCAGTTACCTAAGACCGCAAAATTTCCAACATCATCCACACGTATCTGGTTCTCACACAGGAGACAACCCTAGTCAAAGCTCCACGTTTAGTGGTCATCGATCAGAGTAGCCAAGACTATTGAAGGCAGAGGAGAGCATCGATCATATCCGACAAACGCCAGGGAGAGCGACGATATAGAGTCCGACAGGATGAAGATACCAATCACGGTGAAGGAGTGGAGTTTTTGTTGTGTGGAGTGTATGATGAATGTGTAGACGTGTTTGTGTTGAGGGCAGGAGTGCCCCGTCGGTTTCTACCGGACGGGGGGACATCAAGGCTACTAGGTAGGGGCGAGCAAAACTGTCTTCGAGGTACAGGGGCTACGGTGAACGGTTGGGTCGTACCCACCGCTACCGTGGTCCCGGGCGTGGAGACTCACGCTTGTGCTCTGGCCACTCCGCAGGTGGTCAGAAGTTCGTGGAGCTTGTTGTTTGTCGCAGTTGGGTAGCGTTTGTGAGTAGCAGCTCGCTTGCAGGACGAGATGCAGTTCCCTTTCAAGGCCCAGGCTAGACAGACATCTTGACCGCCGTGCTGAGGGATGGTGATGTCATGTCCGCGGGTCATCACCCCAATGGAGCGATGACGTGCGGACTGGAATCGTTTGAGAAGGTCGTTGTCCCCGTGAGGGTTGGTGACACCGTGGGCACCGGCCTTCTGTTGATGATTTCCTGCAGGTTTGTCAATAGTCAGGGGTGGAGCGAGAGGTTTGATGAGGGAGTACCAGTAAGGCGGGAGAGTTGCTAGGACTGAGGCCCGATGAGATTGGAAGTGTCCCAAGAGTGTCGTGAATTTTGGAGGCACAGCCGTACGGCCATACACGCCCAACTTGAGACACAACCTCCTACAGGCAAAGTCAGTCCATATATCTACCATAGACACAATGCAGAACCCACCATAGCACCAACTCGATGTTCCAATGTACCTAGTAACACATCGAGAAGTCGCCCGGAGATCGAGCCTAAACGATATCACCGAGGCACCAATGCAACCAAACAGAGGTCTCAAACCCAGGCTGGGACCAATTCTTCGGACTACGCTCCGACCGTTCACGGAGATCGCGTGCTCAACACAATGAAAGACATCCACTAGGATTGAAAAGCCGTAGAGTTTTTCTTCGGCGGTACGAGGATCTACTGGAAACTTCACGTCCGTCGTGGAGAGAGGGTCTGCGTCCTGCAGAGTGATGGAGGGTCCTCGCTCGACGAGGGTTGCCTTGGAGGCTAGGTCCATCACAGCCTTGGACTCTTCGTGTCCTTGACATATGACAGGGAAAGGAGAGAGACCAACCCTGAGGACCTGTCCAGAGGAAGAATTCTCGTACTTTCGAAAGACCTTGTCGAGGATGTGACCAGTGGCCAAGGGTTTTGTTTTCTTGTTCGATGCCAAGCGGGGAAGCAACGGTGCGTATGTCCAGATGACATTGGAGGGTGCTGTAGTCGCTACCTTTCGAGAAATCGGCCAGGAGACGATGGATCTCAGGTAGGTCGTCGTCAGAGGCCGCGTTGCAGAGGTTGTGGATGCGAGTGGGCAGATTTACTCCGTATTTGGACGTGAAGGTTTTGGTTCCTCGAGTGCGTTCGAAGTTTAGTTGTTCACTGTTGACGTTGTTGAGTGTGTCTTGGATGCCGGCAACTCCCGCGTTGAAAGTGTCGTTTGTTAGTCCAGGTCCGGTTGCGCCTAGGGCAGTGAGCAAAGGACGATTGACTGAGTTTAAGCATCGTTGGAGAGCCATAACGTTGGCAGGGAGACCAGAGGATTCCCCGGTGATGCGTAGGAGGGAGCCGCCAGCATCGCTTGGTGCACAAAACAGCGCGAAAACCATTGGACTGATGAGGACGATTTGGCATTTTGACGGGCACTTCAGCATTGAATAGATCTCGGTGAGCAAGGATGAGGTTCGACTGGGTGATGGAGTAGCGACCGGGAGGTACTTGAGTAAGGGCACGCGATGTCAGGTAGTGAGGAAGGGGCATGACGCGACGGGATCGGTAGGTGTCAATGTCCGCTTCGCCTGGTCCATGGGGACCAGAGTGAAGGGTAGGAGGGTCGTCTCCTAACATGTCGGGACAATCCAAATGGGCCAGTGTCTTGAAGCGTGTCTCGGCGACACGTTGGAAACTTGTGTTTGGAAGTATCACGGGAGCGACACTGTGAAGGGCGTTTCCGGTAAGCACAACAGCGAGGTTGTAGTAAGGAGAGGCGCGTATCGAAGTCAGCGCGGTATGTAACAAAGAATGACCCGACAAATGGATGTAGTCTTCATCACCGGTGGGAACGAAAGCGACGAGAAGAGGAGACCGCGTGACAGCAGAGCACAAGGTAGTTTTAGTGACGTTACTGTTCGTGTCAACGTTACCACCGACACTGGTCAGTAGAGCGGCATAGTCAAACTCGGGTTCGTCCCAAGTGATTAATTCCGCGGTCAAACGAGAGTTAGAGAATAAAGCGGGCTGGCCATTGATCGACGGATTTATCGAAGAGATTATAGACCCTGAATTGCCGACGCAGAGAAGAGTTAATCTATTCTAGTTCTTGCTTGCAGCTCGGCTGAAGGAAGAATAGTGAGCAGAGAAGGAGACAACCTTCTTGCGAACGACTGTTCAATGGCTGAAATAGAGAGTTGGACCGGTCTAGCATGTTGTGTTCATTCAAGGTTGCTATCTGTGAGCGGTATTCGAGGGGTGCTATTGCCTTTAGAGCTGATCTTGCGAAGGAGGCGGACATAGCGACATGTATGTGGGGTATCCATTTCAAGAACGCAGGTGATGACCTAAGAGATGTAGAGATGTACTTTATGAGTAGGAGCGAAGTGAGGGAATCGATTTCGTGTTTTGTGAGATTGTACAGTTTGGCAACTGT
>CAICTM010002365.1:0-15459 GCA_903772945.1 Seminavis robusta
CCCCAGAGGGATAAGTCTCTACGACTTAGTAGTTAAGGACGAGAAATCGTCGTACCTAAAACTATGCAAAAAGCTAGTTGAATGGTACCATGGTTGTGCTGATGCATCCTGGCGAGACTCGCACGGACTAACCATCAGCCAACACTACCTGGAAGGTACTGCGCAAGACTGTGCAGACCGTATGTCAGCGTTGCCAAAAGCTGCCAGATGAACAAACCCAAGACGCGTAAGCTGGATTGATGCCTCCAAAGACTTGCGAGGAGATCCCTTGGGAAAGACTATGTATGACCTGATAGGCCTTACAACGTCGGGGATCCAAGAAAAAGAATTCCGCACACTCCATTGCTTGACAATGATTGATCCCGTAACCGGATGGTTCGAGATTGCAGAGATCTGCTCCAAGGCAGCAGACGAAGTAGCCATCGTCCTAGAACAAACGTGGCTTACCCGGTATCCGTGGCCTGCTGAGGTTATCATGGATAGAGACGCGAGTTCCGGCAGAGGTCGAAAAGACATCCGGGATGAATATGGACTTCGCCGCAAGTTCATTACAACGCGTAACCCTCAAGCCAACTCTATGGTCGAGCGTGCTCATCAAACCATACGTAACTTGATCGCTGTTCAAAACATCAAGTGCCAAGACGACCTCGTGAATGGATCCTGGATGGAGTCCTCACGGCGGTTCGCTTTGCAATGAATGCCACGATTCATACCACCTTGGGCAACGCCTGACAGCTCGTGTTCAATCGTACGCGATTCACAACGTCCGGTTCGAACCCAACTGGAAGTACATTAAGGAACGTCGCCAACGACTAATCCAACAAAACAAGAAGGGAAAACGCAACGCGTGTCCCTCATAATACAATGTCAACGATACTGTGATGATTCAACAGTATCAGAACCGCAAGTACGGTCAGCCAAGTACAAAGTCCTTACACTATAGACCGAGTCAATGACAATGGCACTGTACGGCTCAACATGCTACCGCCAAGGCGGCACAGTCTACCAGACTTGGAACATAAGTGTATATACACCCATACAAGGCCTGATCCCTTGTAGGATTGCCATCGTGCGACGCACATGTCTACATCCAAATCTCATAGAGTGCCCCGCACTTTAAAATCATATGTTCTCCTTGTCCGACTGCTGTCGCGCCTTCTGTGACCCTTGTCAGGGGCGAATGCAATACACGGCTCTTAGCCTTATTCGCGACTCGATCCTAGATAGGGTTTGAGTTTGACTCATGATGAGTCTCTCGTGAATAGTCATTTGAGACAGGGTCTCAATGACCCGCTAGTCATACTAGATGATGATGAAACATCGCTCTAGATATTTAGCAGCGTGGAGTACTTCCACGTCTACTAGATCAGGCTAGACAAACCTTCCACGCGTTCCGTTTTAGGATCGTGGAAAGACGTAGGATTACTACCACAACCTACTCTATCACACTTCACAGTCTCCCGCGGAAACCAGATCTACGATCCCTTGATGATGATCTCTTCGTTGATTAGTTTTTCATAGCTTTCTAATCTCTCTCATAACTTTCATTCTCTCAAACTCAAAACACTCGAAAGATCTTTACACTAGCTTTTAGCGTAGTTCATTACTACTTGGTAGTTGTTGTGTGGTTGATTTTAGTAATCTGGTAATCTGGTAACTGGATAGTCATAAATCGCTACCACAGGTCATTTTCGGTTTGTTTTAGCTCGGACCGGGAAGACTAGTTTGTAGTAAGCAAAGTCACAGGGGAAGGACTAACAGGTCCTGGGGTGGGGTACCAGTACAGGTACCGGTGGATCCCAGTTTGGGTCCACCTCTACCGGTACCGTAGTAGTTGGCTACGAGTACAGCGGTAGAGTAGCGGTGCCCGTGTGTCGTCCGGTGTGAGAACTGGTTCATAGATGGCAAATTGTGCATCAGTAACTGTTTTGGAGCTGCTGCACCTGGAGGAGCTAGGAGAAGGAGCCACTGTGGGCTGTGGGCCTGGGTCTTTATCCTGCTGGCTAGTACGGTAGCTGGAGTGGGGGGGCTAGCTAGCTGGCTTGTGGGGGGTCTAATGGAGCCGTGGTGCAAAGGTCCTTTCCAGAGTACGCAGGTACATGACATTGTACTAAATAGCTTGCTAAATACGCTGTGCTTGCACGTAGTATCAGTTTGTGACCATCTTCGAGGGCCAGAAATGGGCAGAAGAAACGGGTGTTTGGTTTGAGGTATGAGACTGACTATTTCAGCTCTGCTAGCTAGCTAGGCTTGGGAATGGGAAGTCATGGGGAATGGGGACGAAGGGCTGTCTCTGGACAACTAGTTACGGGTAGATATGGTAACTATGGGGTAAAAGCTATTTTCTATCTGTATATTTGTATTATGATTCTTGAAAACCATGCTTACCTCACCTACATATACGGTACCCAAATATAAAAAGCTGTCTTTTGGCTCTGCTCCACCCTGTCATTCGGTCATTTGAGTCATTTTGCTTTAAAACATGTTCCAGAGAGATAAAAGTGCTTCCCTAAACACAGTTCAGAACCCTGCCAGACTGTACTGTACACTCAATTTGTATAGTTCAATAAGAGTTCTATAATTCAATAATTGCCTTATTTAGCCGGTCTTCGACAACAAAAAGTCGACTTTTAAGAACGAGTTTCCTCTCCCTCACAAGCGATTCGTTATCGAGGGAGAAATGCCTCTCATTGGGTATTACGGGCAATACCGCAGCGGGTGGTACAGCGAGCTAACTTAGTAGATTTTACGATACCCTTATTGCCCAGCTTCCACCGGCTCGAACATTACAACATGTTCTGCACTCAGTCAGTAATGCAGAAGGAAGCTAGCTAGCTAGCTAGCAACGCACGCTGTTGGTTTCGATTCGATTCAGTCTCCATCGATCCTTTCCTCCATACTTCAGATTCATTATAACCCCAACAATAGACTATTGACCAAGATGATGAATCCGCCACTCCACAACTTCATGAACAGTCTGTTCTCAGGTCCTGCCTTTGTACATGGGCAAGGTAAAGTTCAGTGCGAAGCGAAGGAAAGCGACGCATTCGACGATTTCGTGTCGGTCCAATGTGTGACCAAAATCGTGTGCAAGCTGAGCAGTATCGATCAAGACTGTCAAATCAACATTGTGCAAGATAACGCCTGTGTCCATGCCAAAGCCCCATTGTTTCCCTACCATCATTCTCATCATCACCAAGGAGTAAAGGGGGGGCATTGTGGGAGAGACTTGGACCTATCCAACTCGGAAACTCGGTTTCTATCCGATACCAGTGCCGAGCGGGTAGAGGAAACCAGCAGGCAGCCTCGACGACCCCGTCGGAGATTGAGCGTGGACTTTGGACACTCCAACTTTATTTCGCCGGAAGAGGCACAACTGCACGTGGCAACAGCAGCAGCCGCCAGGCAAAACAACAACAGCAGCAACAACAACAAAGCCAAGTGCAACAGTATCCCCAAGCGTCCTCTTCGAAAGGCTACGTTGGAGTTTGCGTCTCCCCCAGCAGCGGCTCCTGCAAGAGTCGCCAAAATTGCTGCGTGCATTGATTCCAAGAAGAAAGCCATTGGAGAAGGGGCGCCTGGCAACACTGCCCCCTCACCACCACGGATACCCCAACGAAGAGGTACCATGGACCTGGGTGGTCCATACGTACCGCAAGGAACTCCCACAACCACAACAACTACTAATACGGAACCAACAACCGACCGTCGGCTCTCGGCAACCTTGGATGGGAGTGCCCATGGTCCAAAATTCCCGCAACGTCGTGGCAGCAACGACTACAACAACAGCAGTAATGGCAGCTTTAGTGAAGGAGACCTACCAAGACGGTACTCTCGCAGCGAACGGGTTCGAAACAACGCTGTTCAAAACAACGCTGCCAACGCGACGGGGGCTCCAACGCGCCCCCAGCGACGGTCCAGTCTGCTTTGCACCCCCAGTACAGCTCCAGTTGTGGCTGTCTTGGACGAAACGCAGAGACGGTCCAGTTGCCCCGAGATCTTCTCTTCGGGTTAGATAGATAGGCAAAGATGATAGAAATAATTCAATATTGCTAGCTATGCAGCAGTACACCATCTTCTTTGAACTCGAGTTTGTTACTCATCAGCCAGAGCGCAAGCTTCGAAAAAAGCGTTGCTTCTTGCCAAACAAACCATAACCATCCTGCCTTTTGAATCGAATCAATCAATCATTCAATCCGTTTTCTTGGGATATGGTTTCCGTAAACCAACTCGCAGCAGATTCTTCACACTATGTTTTCGAAGACGTTGAACCAGGTCTAGCATGTGGCTCCCTGGACAGCGGGTCAACAGCACCACAATGTAGCAGGCCCACCCACTTCTGCCTAAAAATTTAGTCATCACTAATGAGGTGGCGGATACGGTATACGGTATACAATGTGCACATCTGGCCAGCCCAAACAGTATACCGTTTACCGCAGTTTTTCTCTTTGATATTTTTGTAAAGAGAATTCAACACGGTTTACCGTGTACCGTTTCAATTATTTTGTGTACTGTTTACCGTTTACCGTTTATCTGCTGTGGCTTTGGGTTGTGCCTTGCTTCTTTGGAAACATTGCAGGAGGGAGGATACCGTTTATCGTATATCGTAAATCAACTTTAATTTGTAAAACCGTAAACCGTATATCGTACACAGATATTGTTCTCTTTTGAACAAGTCAATGTATGAACGGTAAACGGTAAACGGTAAACAGTAAATTGTTCCCACGATGAACCGTAAACGGTATGGGCAGCAGGAAACTACATTGATCAAACAGTATGCAATACAGTACAGATCAGAATTTGATTTTTACAGTGGAAGCACTTTGAATCAAGCAGCTTCTTCTTGTGGAGTAGTGGTAGATGGTATGACCACTACTAGCTAGTAGTAATCACAAGGAGATGGCAACAACAACAACACTGTTTGCTGTTGATGCAGAGGACTTGTGTTTTTTCCCCTTCTTCCTTGATTGAGTCACTAGCAAACCAAGACTAAACTGGCTAGCTACATTGTGGTGCTGTTGACCCCCTGTCATATTGCACTGTGCTAGCTACTCTAGCTAGCAAACACAGACTAGTAGTGCTCACAGGAGAAAGATTGCCCAACTTGGTACGGGAGTTGGCTGGAATGGATTCTGTATGCCGGTTGCATGATGGATGGTGGATGGTTGCACCTACGAGCTAGGTATACACTGTAGTGTGCAATTTTCATAGAGCCATAGGGCTGAAGCGACATGAGGGATATTCGGTACATGTACCGTATATGTGCGAGGTGCATGTGCCCAGGCAAGCAGCCAGCCAAAGCCAGCAAGCAGGTCCAGGAGTGGCCCCTGCTGGAGATAAACCAAGGGTAGGTCCAGGAGAGGACTATCTTCTTGGAGTTGGGCCAGAGGTAGATCGAGGAATAAGGCCGCTCTCTACCCAAGCAACTAAAGTAGCGACTAAGCCATTTTTCGTAGTTTAGTCGATAGTTTAGTCTCCAAGGGTGGTGTCTACCCAAGCCGACTAAACGTCCCACGGACTAAAGCTTTAGTCACAAAGTTCGTTCACCGACTAACGGGAGGCTGGTTAGTCGGTGAGCGAGCGTAACGACTAAAGCCTCTTTAAGAACAGCGACTAACAGCAGCCATCTCCATCAAACCGGTATCAGTATTCATCAGCTTGTCAAAGTCGAAAGTAACTAGATATCAAACTCCAAGATATCAAACTCCAAGTGTAAACCTACAGAGGTGCTTCCGTGGGAGTGCAGAAACTCACTATCAGAGCATCGCGACAGAGCTGATAGAGTAGAGGTGCAACCGTTCGATCGAACGATCGAACGATCGAACGATCGAAGAGGAGTACAAGCCTTCGCACCAACAGTCTTCGGTTGAGAATAGAAAGCCATCCCTCATTGCAGAGTATGGAGTGCGGGATGGCTTTCATTTCTCGGCCTTTGACTGAATGATACTACTCTAGTAGTAGAGGTGCAAACGATCGAACGATCGAATAGAGGTCGCAATGGTGTGTTTTGAGTCTTGTTATCTCAGTCTTGTTATCTCAAAAAAATAATCACTTCTGTTATTAAGTCTTTGTTTGAGTCCTTTAATCACTTCTGTTAAGTCTTTGTTTGAGTCCGTTACATCTTTTTTGAGTCCTTTAAGTCCAGTAGTGTTCCATTTAGTCATTTGTTTAGTCATTTGTTTAGTCGGCGGGTAGACAGGTTGAAATGACTAAAGAACTGACTAAATTGTTTAGTCCGAGATTTAGTCATCTGCTGGTAGACACCACCATTACTAAAGGATAATGACTAAATCTTGAACTAAACAACCACCTAAAGGAATCCTTTAGTCTCTACTTTAGTCGCTCCGGTAGAGGCCGGCCTAAGCCCAGGATTGGGACCTGGAGATGAACCTGCCTTTCAAGGTATCGGTACAGTTTGGAGCTCATGGCTATCTAGCCAATGGTGGCTTCCTTCGTCGTGGCTTCCGCACGAAGCACCCACAGCCAACGATTTCTGTCACGAATTGAGTCACGAGTCATATTCTCGCCCAGCTCCATCACGGACCACAAACCCTCGCCACCTCTCACTCTCTGAAAGGATCGCATTGTGATGAACCCTTCATCATCCTCTTGACAGTGTCCAAGTTTGAGTGTATAATAGCTACATTGTAGTAGCAAGTAACAAGCATCGACGGACAGCCACACATTCGTTTGTTGGCTTGAATTGCATCACGTTTGTTTTTCTCATTCGATCTCTTGACACAGACCAGTCTTGAAAGTGTGGCCTTTGAGTGGCACGATCCAGCGACATTTATCTCTCTTCCATTATTTTTTTCACTATTATGCCACGAGGCAAGAACTACGTGAACAATAATCGAGGTGTTTCGATGCAGGCTTCCAAGAAGAAAACTGCGCCGTCGATGGAACAGTGTTTCTATGGCAAAGGCTGCACTCGCGCCAACTGCTTCTATCGGCATGACGGGCCCGATGCCAGTGGAGGAGGCGACAAATCGGGGGAACCTTGCATGCCCTTTTTGGCAGGACTTTGTACATTTACGGCCGCTGGTTGTCGCAAACGACATCCTGGCAAAGTTGAAGCAGAACGGCTCATCAACAAGTACAAGGCAACCAAATGTCGCTACGGCGATCACTGCAAAACGTCAGGGTGTCTGTACATACATCCTTCCGATGACAACAACAATGGCACGAAAGGCTTGGCAGGAACGGCCGCCTTTCCCCCACTCGTGACCAATGGTGCTCGTCCCATTGTGACTGCTGCGCCAGCGGGAGCCTGGAAACCCATGGCACCAACGGGAATCGCAACAACAACGCCACCACCATCAGCACGACAACCACCGGTCAAATCCGCTTGGGTACCAGCCCCACCACCGGCTGCAGCTCCTGCTTGGGGAGCGAGGGGACGAAATCCAGTGTTGGTCAACCATGCAATCAAGAACAGCACACAAGCTCTTCCCATGCAAAATGGATCTACTCCGACCAAGAACGGAATGACGAAGAAGAATGGATCCAACGGTGCCAACAAGACTCCCCCAGCACCGTCACAGCCTACTGTGGATGCACAACGACAGGCTGCCACTCCTGTCACACCTTCTCCTCTTGCTGCTGACCCTCTTAATCGTACTTCGTTGAACATTCATGCCAAAGAATTCGTTCCAGGTGGTTTATAGTGGTGATTGATTGATTGATTGAATAGACAAAAGAAGAATCGTTTAGTCTGGGTACCCATCGCAGGAAAATGTCAGAGATTACGAGTAGAGGCACACAAGGAAAAGGCAGCAATCCACGAATGATGGTGCTGAGTGTCGTGAGAGTACGGTATGGATCTTGTGGAAGGATTCAAAACAAAGCAAGGACGGGTGGCGCATCGTAACTAGAAGCAAGCAGAAGACAGCAAAACAACAGCAGACAAGCAAGGAAAAGACGGCTGCAACCAACCAAAAGAATGAGATTGCTTTCCACCTGGTGATCAAACACAATATTACTTGGCACTACAATTGAATGCAAAAGAAGAAAGAATAACGCCACAAGGGTTGCAAAAACCAAAACCTTTGATCGCTCGCAGCGGCTGCAATGGAACTCTTGCTTCCTTTCTACCGTACTGTACAGGGAAAATGAGAGAAAACGACATCACTAGTAGACAACAGAGAGCCACCCCACACACACAATACGAACAGCACCATAACACCGATCTGATCTGAGTACTCGTTTACGTGGAGCAGCGAGAAGTAAATAAGGAGACCAGGAAACAGCAGCATGATGAGTAGCATTACAGTAGGATTTGAACCAACGAAACAAAGATTGTAGATGCAGAATACTAGCTAGTAACCTGGAATAGAGAAAGCTCAGTTGGACTGCTTCTTGAGCTTGGATGCCACCAGCGGTGGTACATCGGCAGGTGCTACAGAAATCAGGGTATGCCTAGGTACAAAAATAAATGCAAGCTTATCAGCCCCATCAACCCTTATACCGGTATAGCTAGTTGATCGAAAGACTGCCGCAAGACACCACCCTGCCTCTTGTGAAGGTCTCATCGTGGAACATTGCAATGTCAAAACCGTCGTACAAAGACTTCCTTTGTCACAGCTCCTCTTCAGCCCAGGAGCTTCATGCCATCGAGTAGTCACAACTTTTCAGCAACGCCCCACTCAAGAAACTCAACCAACATGACATAAATATGAAAAGGCACCCTCCCTCTTCAACGTCAAACTCCTAGAACCTTGATGTTTGTGTTTTCGTCGTTGTAACTTTGAAGAATGTGGTTGGCTTCTCCAACATTTTGATGCAACGGTCCTAGGACCTCATCAATCAAAGCTAAAAAGTCTTGATCATCGTGATCCACTGTCACTTTAGCAGGGCCATCTCCGCCAGGTGACGCTACCGGTACCATGTCAAGCCCAGGAATGTTGCTTGTCCAAGTGAGTGCAGAATCCAACGGTTCGCTCCGCTTGAAAGGCTCGGATGAAATCAGATCTTGGTTCATCCGGTCCATACTTAGTGATTGCTCTGCGATGGGGCCATCGAGAGGCAGCGCGAGTGATTTGTCTTTCTCTACCTCCAAATAGCTGCTGCTGCAGCCGCTGCTGCCGTCGGCAAACTGCTTGGCAATGCTGGCAATGCTATACTTGAGGGGGTTGCTATTAGTTTCGTCGAAGCAGTCCATTTTTCCGAGCTTGCCACTCTTGCTAGTTGGGTTCGGTAACAGGTGTTTGCTCTTGGCAATGATGGCACTCGTAACCTTTCTCCGAGCTACTTCTTGGTGAAGTTTTCTTTTCTTCCGGGCTTCAATGCTAGAGGTGCAATCTCGAATGGCGTGACCAACCTGAATGGTTACAAGGAGTCAATATTGTGAGGTATTGTGCTGGTAGCAACTTCCACCTCAGTGCGATGAGCTTACCTTCTCTCGGCACTGAGAGTATCCCAAGACTGCAAGTTCCAAACAGCATTGTTGGAACCGAAGGGTGCGGGGAAAACAGAGTTTAAGCTTTTAAAACAAACACACAAGACCATGGATTTTTGGTTGCACTCACCTCGCCACGTCCCCTTTTCGTCGCCGTGTCGAAGGAAGCGGCCCCCAGACTGATGAACCTCTTCAACCACCGAATTGACGACAGCAGCCTTGTCAAGTCTCGTACTTGCATTGTTGTATATATCCACGGCTGATGCTACAAGGTCACGAAAGCGCCTGTTTCCAACTGGGGACACGGAAGGATGAGACAACAAACTAACTGTCAGGTATCAATGAGCTTAAACAACTTGGCTTTGGTTGGGCTGGACTGGGCTCTCAATAGAATCAATAGAATCCTGTGAGTACTCACCATGATTAAAGGATTGCTTGCTTCGTCCACAGAGTACGTCCGTTGGGCCTACAGACATGTCTCCAAAGACGTCTCCAAATACGCTAGATTCCACTTTTTCGTTGTCCGGGAGCCTGCCCAGGACATCAATGTCGTGCTTTGCTGGAGGACCATTGGTGAGCCTGTTGCTGCTGAAGGCAGCATTCCCTGGAGCCCGGTTGTCATCAAAATTCATATTCATTCTTGTTGGTGTATACCTGAGGGTGGATGGATGGATGGTACCTTTGCCGGAATAATCTCTAGTAGTTTTCAAAGGCCTTTCCAACGAGACTCTTGCGATCTGGCAATCACTGCACACTCAACAACAAATACAAATCAAAGAGAGGTTTCGCAACAAAACTATTATTTGCTTCTCTATTCCAGCGGAAGTGATGGCAATGAAAAGAAGGCTATCCAGCAAACCTTCAATGATAGGAAGGCGAATTGCGAATACAACCAACAAGAAAGCTCAAGAAACAAACACAGCAGACTGGAGTAGAATTGTGGTGCTTTGGGGAAAGGCTGTCAACATGCACAGAAGAGCTCACAGAAGACCAAAAGCAAGCGGAACGAACGCATCAACTGGACTCGACAGGCTGGTTCACACCAATACCGCAGCCCACGTGGGAAGCGGTACGACAAAGTCGCAGCCAGCTGGGAAATGCATTTCACAGGGCTTGTTTAGGCGGCACTGTTAAGTGTGAGTCACAGATTTCAGAACTAAGTGATTTAATAACTGGCTCGTCCAGAACAAAGAATCATAAGACGACTATGCTCCAAAGTGTGAGTCACAGTTTCAAATGATTTAAAAAGGATTAAACAGCCCAACATTGTTAAAAAACATGACTGCCGAACCTCGCTAAGAAGAAACATTGGAGAGCTTTGCAAGCTTTGGCTCTATCGGTATGCCATACCGGTACATGTACTTAGAGTAGACTACTACTATTTTAATAGCTAGTAGTACCCAGAGTATGTCATACTGAGTACTTAATAAGTACGCTGTATCGGTAGCGGTACCGATAGCTAGTAGTATCTGAACGAGTGATATCGGGTGTTGGGAGCCTGTTGGGGGGGGGGTGCTACCGGCACCGGCACCGGTACGGTACTCTCACCTTGATCGTATTGTGATGTCTGTCCTGTTGAATGATAAAGGTATGACATACGTCTGAGTAGCTGTCTACCCGTATACCTATTTTACTAGAAAGAATGGAACTACATTCGCAAGAAAATGAAAGATTAGATTTGCTTCCAGTCTGGTGAACCTTCACCTTCCGTCTGGCTTTGCTTTGATGCAGGGATGCAGCAACTGGGAGCTCGGAGTCATGTACATGTACGGATACTTGGCCTCCAAGAATTTGGCCGCAAGCTTGCAAGCCGCAGGTTGCAGCTATGCCAGTGTCGTAGTCTCAGAAGCTACAAATAATAAATAATGTTAAACCATACAGCCTCGTTCCAAAAAATTCATTGGGCGTGTGCCAGGGGATTCCCGCTTTTAATGCTAGAAATCTCTCTTATGCTCAACTTGAACATGCTGACCAAAACATCATTAGTACAGTACATACCGAAAGCTTTGTGAATGACAAAGTAAGTACTAGCTAGCTAGCTAGTACTACTGCACTACTGCACAAGCAAAGAAGCCAGTGAGGCAGTGAGGCAAGCATTTGGCCATGGATGAGTAAGTGAGCGCTTTTAAGTACGCTAGCTACTAGGTACCAGGTAGTAGTCGCTACGCTAGCTAGCACCGTACGCCTTCTACGGTACAGTGGTATCGTTCCTCCACAAAATACCGGTAGGCTGGTCAAATTCCTGGAAAGGAAAGTAATTCCACAACTAAACTCCTTGAAATATTCTAATTTCGATTCATCAGTCCTGAGCGTGACTTACGTAATAATGCCTTGGGACTCAGTAGAAGTCGACGTGAGTGACGAAGTCGACGTGAGTCGCTACTGGTAACGTAATTCCTTTGCTCGATAGAATTCCAATGTAACCAAAGAAGCCAGTGAGGCAGTGCAGGCCAGCTTTTGGCCATTGGGATATTGGGATGAGCAAGTAAGCACTCAAAAAGACTTTTATTGATACTAGTAGTTTGTAATGAGGGACGACAAGGGGAAGTAGTCCATTAATAAGCTTCGGCTCCTGGACACTTCCGCGGGCTGTGGGGTCTTAATCGACAATGTTACCTGTTTCCATCAAGAATTAGGCTCCAAACCCGTCTTGTCCTGGATACAACAGGCCCACAATTTGATGTCTTTTGAAGTGAGGGTCCACGACCCTTTGTTTTCGTTTGAAGCTTGAAGCCTGAGAAAGAATGAAGTCCAAGACCCAACACTTCAGACTTCCTCACCACAATACCACAAATCCGTACCCGTACAAACACCCAATAAACCGAACTGACCATGGCACCAAGGCACGCCGAGATCATGGGCAGACACAGCATTCAAGACGACTTGGAAGATTATTCCCTTGAGGATGAAGCCTTTGATCCTTTTGATACGACCGATCGGAATGATGATGTGGCGTTTCCGAATCTCGAGGCAGAGCAGAAGCAACTACATCAGCAACATTCTCGCAAGACCAAGCCGAGTCGATCGCGAAAACCTTCGTCTGTGGCAGGACGGAGCAGTCGAAGCAACTTGGAAAGTAGCCGTTTGAGAGACAGCAGCAGCCAAGACAGTGGTCATCTCTTGGAAGATAGTGCAAGCCAAATGGATGAAATCAGCATGAGCAAAGGTTCTGATGAGTCCAGGAGGAGAGCAAGGATGAGCCAGCAGCGAACCCCCAAACCAGGGAGTGCCCCTTTGTTCCCCAAGAATTCAGCTCGGCGTAGCAACGCAGCAGTGGGAAAACAATCCTCTGAGCAAAAGGCTGATGGTGGCTCCAGACAGAGCAAGCGGGCCATATCCAGATCCTATACATGTGGAGAACGAACCATCAAGTCCAAGAATCGCAGTTCTGTCTCTTCGGAGAACTCAGACTGCCCGCTCTCTCCAGGAAGATGTGGTTCTGGCAAGAGTGCTCGTGACATCAGATCTCCTCGAAGACAGCTATCACCTCGGTCGCCGCTTCGCACCTCCGTTGCCAACTCGGATGCTCGTTTACGAATCCGCAAGGCAGCAGCTCTGCAACGGGAACGAGAAGAACGAGAACAGGAAGAAGCCAAACTAGCGGCACAAAAGGCCAAGTTGGCGCGGCAGAAGCAAAAGGCAAAGAATGATATGAGGTTGGGTCAACAGTTGGCCAAGTTGGATTCTATGGATGCCGGTGGTGAAGAGAATACTGGAGATGGCAGGTCTGTGTCTTCCAAAGAAAGCAGAAATTCAAACGATTTGTCAAGTGTGAATTCTGGCAAAACCAGAGGCAGTACTGTCGAACAACGAAGACGCCATCGACGCACTCATTTATCTCACAATATGCTGGTTCGCAATATGAATCAGATGGCAGCATCATCCAAAGATCTGGAAAGTAGCGAGATGGGAGATGAGACCGAAGTCACCTTGGAGGACATTAGTGAAGATACAGAAGAAATGCCAACGCTGTCTGCCGAAGAACTTAGTGGTGCATGGCAGCGACGAAGGGAAAGGCAACAACAACGAAGCTAAAAAGTACTAGCAAGTAGTATCAGTTTCCTGTTCATGTACCTCTACCGTACCAGATAGGCACCGGTAGTTCTGGCTCGCAGCTTACTCCAACGGCGGAATGCTCTTGCATTTATACCGGTACCGGAACGATGCAGCACTAGCTAGAACTTGTCGTGAAATAATGATCTAGCTTGTCACTAGGTAGTACGAGCGGAAGTGATAAATGTAGCAGCGCAGCACTGTCTCCATTTTCCCACCATGAGTGAAACCAGGCACGGACACGGTTTCAAATGTCTTTCTTCCTGCTATTAGAGATTACGTCTGTGGGCGATACTGGGCAAGAATCCATGGTACCTGGGTTGTACTTGCTGGAGAAAGATTACGGTTGGGGCCTCGCATGCAATATCTGACGCTCAGTAGTGGGACGGACGGAGGGTGGATTGATAATATTGCAAGCGAAGAGACCGTCCGAACATCATTTCTCAAGTCTTTGTCAGGTCCATAGAAGAAGATCAGGCAGGTTCCTTGGTCGATCAACAGAACCGTCATTCAAGTCATTGGCCCAGACCAACGCATGGATCCAACCCAGATTCATCTCCCACTCAAGTCTCCTCTGTTGTAATGTTTTGATGGATCCAAGGCTACAACTCGGAATGCACCTTTTCCTTTGCCTTACTGTTTGCCTCATCGTCTCCTGTCTTCTGAGACTTTTCTTCTTCATTTGCACTTTCACCTTTCACATCTTCCTTCTTTTTAGCGTTGAGAACAGGATCTTTTAGGGCATGCTTGGACAAGAACCCATGCAATTTGTGCCTCGTGAAGCCATCTCCATCGAAGTGAATGGGGGCACTTTCATCCCCGTCTGCGTTCGCTGGCGGGATCACCACAAGGGCCGGCAACTTGGTAACACCGTATTTTTCTAGAATGCTCTCATTTTTCTTGTTTGGTTTGATTTCTGCCAAGAGGATTCGACGTCGAAACTCAACCGAAAGGTACTTGGTCAACGGCGATGTATTGGGTTTGGAGGAAAACAGCAACACCTGCGGCAGCTGATTTCGAGTAGCCTTGTCTTGGAATTTGGCAAAATCGGCACCGTCTTTCACTTTCTCGACGAAATCTGGCATTTGCGCATCCAAAAAGCGCTTCATGTCAACCGCTTTCCGTTCATATTGGTAGTCATTCACTGCTTTCTGTGCATTGCTTCCTGGTTTTTGTTTCTTTTTGGGTTTGTAAAGTCGAATGGTAGGAGTTCCTTTAATTTCCCCCAACAAGGGGGGTGGTCGTGCTCTTTGCTCCGTGTCCCAATAGGCAATCTTTACCGTCCCTGGTGATAGCCAAAGTAGCCATGACTCAATAAAGGTGAGAAACGAAAACAACCATTTCCCAGAAATTGCTGTGATCCAATGTGACTCGACTCTAACCTTTCACGGCACCAGCCAGCTTCTCCCACTGCAATCCCCGGAAATTGAAAGCGAGAAAATCAGCAGTCAGCGCAATATTAAAAAAACATAATGTAATACATGTATCTAATAGACTCGACTCACCTCCGGGGTAAGAAGCTGGCAGTAGCCTCAGCCCTGACGGCAAATATTTACAAAGACCGCGTGTGGCGATTCTTTGTGATAGCCAAAGCAGTGCCATGATTCAATTCAATGAAGGTGAGAACACAACACAACCATTTCCAAGAATTACAACGATCCAATGCTACTAGCTACAGTATTCTAACCTTCCACTTCTTGCCGCCAGTTCTTTGGCGTCAACGCAATCACATTGGATGAGAATGGGTTCCCAGCATTTGCTAGTGCCGCTGTGGCGGCAAGAAGGACGCTCCAGAGGGCAGCGGCCGTTCTCATGGTCTCTTTCTGGCAACAAATCAAATCAAATCTTTTGAGGTCAAAAGTCGTGTTCTTGGATCCTCAGGAAAAAATATTCATACGCCCCCTGGGTCGTCTCCGTTTCCATAAATCTTTTATTACCAACACCTGAAACAGTATGGTGGGAAAGGGCGTGAGGCTCCATGGACCATGGAGTTCTTTCACAGGACTGGT
>CAICTM010002366.1:0-15445 GCA_903772945.1 Seminavis robusta
GTTGTATCTGTTGTAGGCTTGATTTGATGTACTCACGTACTTCTGTTTTGGTGTGAGACTAAGGTGGTTGCAATCTCTGTACAGTAGTTGCATGGTGGAGCTGAGGTGTGCACCCTCTTGTTGTTTCTATTGATCAGGTTCCCGCTTGTGGGTCAAACTCTGAATGCTCCAGCCATCCTGTGGCTTGGTTCCTTGTCTTGTGAACTCTTGAGTGGCTTGCTTGTAGCTAGCTACTCGGTTCAACGTTCACTGTCGTTCTGCTGTTGTTGCAGTTGCCGTTATTGTAGATGCAATTTGAATTTGGTTTGGTCGATTTCGTTGTAATCGGATTGGTAGCGGTAGATACCGTTGTTGGCTGTTGTTGTAGCCATTGATGGTTGTTGGCCATGTAGTTGTGGCCATTGGTGCCGTTGATGGTTGCGGCATTGCCTATAAAGGCGGATGTGATAATGATTGTGTTTGTAGGATTGTAGGTTTTGGATTTGGGTACCCTCACACTCCTGTGCACTTGCTGTGATCAAATAGCAGGGGCATGGTCTTGTAATGGTATCTGTTGTTGCCTACCTAGAGGCTGGTGTTGCCTCAGGTTTGCCTGTAATCAGTGGAGGAAGTGCTGTAGATTAGTTGCACAATACACATTCCAAAAATTGGTAGTAGGAGGTGCTGTGGCTTGGATGCCACAATACACACTCCATGAAAGGGGTAGGAGGTGTTGAGTAAACTCAATACACACTCCAAAGAAAATATTCAAGCAGTGGAGGCAGATGCACTCCTGTGCTTCCTGTAGCTGGTGGCACTGCTGCGGTAGCGCTTGCGCCGGTTGGCTAGCTAGCTAGCTAGCTAGCTAGCTATCTGTGCATGTTCAGGACATACCGGTACGGGGACATGCTCGGATTCGCCATGCAAATCCTCTTGTTTGCCGACGTATGGTACGGAGAGCTGGAGCTGGCTCCGTGCCGGAAGATATCCTCGAAAGATACCTTTTTCTTGTGACGTTCATCGGCTAGTGGCTGTTCGCTGAACCTGCAGCTTGTTCTTTGCCGTTCCTGGCTGCTGATGACAGTTCTGTGGAACTGGTTGCGCTGTCAGCGATATCCTCACAAAAAGCAATGGCTTCTTCTGCCGACAGCATGCAGTTGCCGACACTCTTGTTGTCGACCCTGTTGTCAGCGTCGCTGTTCTTCGTTTGCTTTGCCGACAGTATAGTAGTGTTAGTAGTAGCGACTGGCTAGTGGTAGTGGTCGGCTTTTCTTGTTCTTCTTGTCGCTGTAGCGGATGGCTAGTGGTAGCTACCGTTGTTCTTGTTGTCGCTGTAGCGACTGGCTAGTAGTAGCAGTCACTTTTCTTGTTGTGTCTTGTCGTCGTAGCGATGGATTCGGCTGTTCGAACAGATCGTTGACTTGTGGTCGCTGAACTGCTTGTTCTTCGCCGTTCAGTGGAAGAATACAACACAAAATAGTGTTGGTTCTTGTTGACAGTAGTAGCGATCGTTCGATCGCTTCGGTCGTCCTGTTCTTGGCTGGTGGAAGTTGTAAAATTCACAAAGTCGCTCCTGCCATTTGCCGATGGATGCAACTCGTTTCCTGTTGCGTCCGAAGGCTTGCACTCTTCAGGGCCTGTCAGTGACAGTATAGTAGCCCACTTCTGTGTATGACAGTCCTTCCGTAGGACCTGTCGTTGTCGAGTAGTCGGCCTGGTAATTTGTCTTGGTGTGCGTTGGAATTTTCCGTCGCACCTCTCTTCTATCAGCTCTGATTCGATGGCTTGATAGTGAGGATAGGAACACTCCCACGGAAGTACCTCTGTGGTAATTCTTCTGCTTGTTGGAACTTGTTATCTAGTTCCTCTTTCGTGGCAACACTCCTGGTGTTCTGGCGCTCCTTTTCGTTGGACACAACTTGTCGTTCGTGTCACTCCTGTAGGCTCGGTGCGTCCGTACAGTAGCCTCTGCTCCGTACCGTACAGAGCCTTGCTCCGTTCCGGTTGGACTTGTCGTGGTAGCTAGCTAGATAGCTTGGCTGCCACTCCTGCACTTCTTCGTGCTGTGAGTCTTCTTCGTGGTAACCTTTCTTGTCGCCACTCTTGTAGTTGTTTCGCGTATAGCGACGCGGTTGCAGTCGTATGATGGCTGTTTCCGCAGCCAAAGATCTTTGATGTTCGTCGTACCATCTGCGGTACCATGTGAGCTGGATGTTCGTGCTCCGGAGCTCACTCCGTTGCTTCGTGCAGATCTTCAACCGTCTGGAACTCAATCAGTTCTTGATGGATTCGTTTCCTTCAAGCATAGAATTGGTATTGTTAGTGGTGTTCTTTCATGTGGTACAATGCGTTCTGGCTGATTCGATTGTCTTCTGGAGGACCGATCGCTCCGGTGTAGTCAATGTGTCAGCGTGCCAGGCACGATTTCGTGATGTTGCCTTTTTCCTGCAAGGCTGTTTGGATAGCCCTTATAGTGGGGCTCCAGCACTATCGGCCTGACCGTTTGTTGAACTGGTTACCTTATAGCATTGGCTGGACTTGATAGTCAATATAGATAGGGTGTCGATACTCAATATCCATGTCGCCATTGGCGAGATCTCGAAGATGATAGTCTTCTTGGAAATAGTGTTGGTTTCTAGTAACACTCTAGCTTAGTAAAGGTAAAATACTGTTTTACTGTTAAGCTATTTCCAAGAAGTGATCTTTCTCCATGTATTTCTGGGATTGATTCAACTTCAAAGGATATAGTGAAGGGGGTGACCATATAGATCAGTTAAACTCCCCATGTATGTAACTAGAGAATAGATATAGATATCCCCTATCAACTAGATTGGGATAAACGACTAATTTGTATTGAGGTGTCTGTAATACAACCTCCAACACTAGTTGAGTAGTTGCTAGGCAATTATCTAATTTGCCGTAGACTTCGTTAGTTGCAAACAAATCTTGTTTACTATTTAGTGAGATATCTTCATCACTTAGGTATGAGAAATCGGAACATGGTTCCGTTGAATCATCATCCTGGCCTAATCCTCAGACGGAGATCTCTCCATCCGAATGATTGAAGTCGAATTCGGCAAGCGCCTTGTCAACAGCAGCCATCTTCTTGTCCATCATGTTGATGGATCCAACAGAGGAGTCGTCCTCGTTGTCGGAGTTGTCAGACTTGCGCTTGGCAACATGGTTGCATTCGCTTTTCTTCTTGCGATCAGCTTGACCGCAGCGTTGGAAACCTTCTTCATGAGGACAGAGAGTTCCTTCTTGGGTGTAGGTCTTGGCGTCGTCGGACTTGCGTTTCCAAGTCTTGTTCTTGTTGTACGTTGGCTTGTTATCGTTGTCAGACGAGGACTGAGACTTGGCCTTGAGCTTCTTCAGAGTCATGCAGTCAGCCGTGTTGTGAGTGCTGGACTCGTGGTAGCGCACTTTTTCTTCGTTCTTGGAAGAAGGGTCGTTGTTACGAGTAGACTTGTACTTCTTGCTGTTGTTCTTCTTCGTAGGAGCTTGCTTGCATCACCGCCCTTGTCAAAGTCTTCGGAGGATTCCATGCGTTCGCAGAATCCAATGTTTCTCCGATAGGAGCTGAGAAAGGATCGAAGTCGTGTTCGTCCATCTTCTTCATCCACGAGCGTGGAATTCCATGACAAACAATGTCAATGACTTCGTCATGGTTCAACGTTTGGTTGGGTCCAAAAGGTGGTAGACGAGGAAGTTCATCGGTGTTCATCCGACTGAGGTTGTTGACATAAGCCCGAGTAGACATATCAGCAGGCTTACGCATCTTGCGGCGCATGAAGCGTTTTCTGCTTTTCAAGAGCATTGTAGGGACATACCGCTTCGATACAGGCATTATGCCAAACGTAATGTCAGCGTCGTCCAAAGCAGGCTGAGCTGCTCCGTTCCAGGCAGCCTGGAAACGTGCTTGGAAGTGGCTTCGTCTTCGCCGCCACGTACATCGCGTGGAGCAACCCGTTGACTGCAATTGCGCAAAGCATTCCAAGTATTTCACGATGGCCTGACAGCTAGATTCGTAACTGCTTTGGAGAGCTAGAAGTCATCTCCTTGAGGAGGTTATGTTTGTCGCCAGGCGTAGCAATGGCAAGCCCGACGAAGACCTCTCCATACGTCCAGCCACTTGATGGTTTGACGTGGAGTCTCAGATCCATTGATAATTTGGACCTTGAAGGTGACTTGGCGCTGTTAGCTCTGCTGGAACAGTGCGAAGTTTGAAGGTGGTAGAGCGAGAATCGTCGGATTTCGCATTCATCTCGAGTCGATGAGAGGAAGGATTGGTTTGTCACGCAGCTTGGAATCGAAGCTGGTGTATGCGTCTTTTGCAATCTTCATGGTGAGGGAATAGTTGAGGGTAGATGAAGCTATTGTGTTTGTTAACAAAATGCACTACGCTAAAAGCTAGTGTAAAGATCTTCGAGTGTTTTGAGTTTGAAGAGAATGAAAGTTATGAGAGGTTAGAAAGCTATGAAAAACTAATCAACGAGAGAGATCACAATCAAGGATCGTAGATCTGAACTCCCGCGGGAGACTGTAGAGGGATAGAGTAGGTTGGCGGTAGCAATCTACTCACTCCACGATCCAAAACGGAACGCGTGGAAGATTCGTCTAGCATTTATTAGTAGCGTGGAAGTACTTCCACGCTGGCTAAATATCTAGAGCGATGTTCATCATCGACCTAGTATGACTAGAGCGGTCATTGAGAATCTGTCTCCAATGACTATTCGCGAAGGACTATGTCATGAGTCGAACTCAGACCCTATCTAGGATCGAGTCGCGAATAAGGCTAAGAGCCGTGTATTGCAATTAGTCACGAATACAACTTACCACTGTTTTCAGTTTCGTGAGTATTGGTGGGAGTTGTCGCTTGACTGGATCTTGGGAATGGTGCAACTGCCTTGCAAGTTCTTCATGTCCATGGGGCAGGCCTCTCGTAGCCAGAAAACAATAGTCAAAATGGTGCTTGCTTGTAGGGTCGTCATTCACTGTAGCTGATCATCTTGATGTTGCTGTAATGACGCACCGTTAGTTCATTGCGAGGAGCATTCAATTGCGAGGTCATTGACCATTCCGAGGTTGATACAATTCATACAAATTGGTTGATTCTGGCGGGCCTTCTGGTGCTAGTGCCTCTACTCCAACTACGGCTTGATGATTCAAACATAGCTTCGCGCTGGTTTTCTTTGTGAAAAGGCGTACCATGCTCTGTCGAGCCATCTTTTGAACTCCCTCGGCGGTTCAAACAAATGCAACATTTGTCGGTCTCAAGGAACGAAAGCGTGGCATTCAAGGAGCTGGCCACTACAGAGAACTGGCGCTATGCCACTCCCGCTTGAACCCTTTCTTTTCGTTTTACGAATATGAATGGTGTGAAATGGTTTCGTCGTATTTCGAATTTTCCATTGCTTCTCCTATGGAGTAGCTCGAGTTGCTCCATCATTGGTTTTCCCATCACTTTCGAGTATCAACTCCTATTTGGGCGAGAGGTTCATTCCTGATCATGTCATTGACCACCCCATCACTGACTAGGTATCTAGAAAAGAAATTAATGGTATAGCACCATGGCGGACAACGGCAAATTGGTTAGTCAACCTTCCATCAATGACCATGTTCGACCCCAAATTGCTATGGGGAACAGCTACTATGCTGATCCGAATACCCGTATTTATTCTACATTTGATGAGGCTTTCAGCGGACTAGATGCATTGTACGGTGGCTTCTTTGGGCCGTGTAAACTCATCATTTCGGGAGGTCCTTGTTGGTTGGGTGGAAAGAAAATCGAAAAAGACATGAGAACACGTGCTCATCGCTATCGATGCTCTGTGGTGGGATGCTCTGTGGTGGGATGTCCGTGGAGGGCTCAAATCAGAACAATGAAAAGCTCGGACATTCAATTCGAAAATGTGTATGTCATCTATATCACGTCTACCAGCCAGCACGACCATGATTTCACGAAAGCAGCCTCCAATCATACGGATCAGTATGGGCTTGCTCCATTCTTGAAACAGCTATCCCATACGTTCATTTCTGAACAATGGAAGAACTCGCGACGCACTGTCCTCGAGATTGCACCTAAAGAAATCACAAACTTTGTGGTGTCAAGCATCTATCGCGAAAACGCAAGATACCAGTATCTAGTGGATACCCCTACGAAACGATACCATCTTAGCAACCAAGTCACGAACTTTCTTCGTGTTGTGAAAAGAAACTATGTGAAACACACGATTGGGGTGGAACGAATCATGGACAACGATGCATTGTCGCGGGTCTTATCTTTGTTTCGCTTTGTCATTCCTTTTGGGTATCTGCCGCGGTCTGATTATGATACTGTGGACCAACTGTGCGAAGCGTTACGTGCTCCTGGACCTGAGTCAGGTCACATGTTCCTTTTCAGTCTATCCGAAGGAATTGTGCACGAACGGTACAAGAAACGAATAGTTGGTTACAGCCAAAGAGCACTGGATACCTTCGAAAAAAGGGTGGAGCAGTGCTTCTTTGCTGTTTCCGTTACATCTTTGTGGCAGCTAATGCACTTCACAAAACGTCCAGATGGGACGAAACAACTCTGTTCTGATGGGACTGGTGGAATTTCTCAAGACTTGGCTCCTACCATCATAACTGGAGGTTTATCTCAGAAGTACCGAGATGACCAGTCAAAGGTGACTTCTTCGCTAAGACCTTTTGCCTTCATGAAAGGCTCCGAAGCCATCCATCCATACCTGTTGCAACTGTACTGCTTACGCGATTTGAGCCAACAGCTATTTGGAACAAGCTTTAGTATTGACTGTGGAACATCCGATCATTCTGCAGCCTTTGTTACAGCTCATCGACACTTTCATCTTTGGCCAGAAGTCTGCGATCTTACATGGCGAGCCTTCAAAGTTCCCATTACAGAGCATCAGTCACAAACTATCTCGTCCTCGGAGACACTGGCCCGTGAAAACAACAGACGTATCTTCGGTTCGGTGGCAAGGAACAAAACATCCATTCATTCTGTCGGTTGTTCCCAAAAGAATTTTGAAGTATCCCAAGACGATTTTTCCTTGCCGATCATACCAGAAGCTGTTGTGTCAATCCCAACTGAATCCGAGAACCAAAAGCACTTGAAGTCAAGTGATGTCGGCACGGAGAAATACAGTCACTTGAAGATTGAAACGAAAACGTCGAGGGATAGTGGCAAATTGATATCACTTATTTCCAATCGTTTCCCTGAATTCTTCCAGCCAAATCGACGAAAGCAAACCAGTTTGTCTGATGTCCTACGAGATCCTTCGTTGTTGTACCAACCTGTCGAGGGAGTGACTTTATGCTATTTTCATGTTGTACAACACTTTCGACAGAACAACAGCTTCGTTCGTTCCTTTAAGGATCGGATCTTTGCTATGAAAAATGATTCAACTTCAAAGAAAGATTCTTCCAAGGGAAAGCAGAAGAAGAAGGTCGCGGAAGAAGACGAACAGGTACAGAGCCAGGTCTATCCTAGAGCATATCACATGATTCAGTGGATCCATCGTTGCCGTACGGAGGAACAAAAGACCGCCATCACCTACCTGATCCTTATTGATTGGATTTTGCGTGGGGAACAAGCTGCTGCTGATTTATTCTATCGATCATACGGAAGCTTTCCATACAACTGTTGGAACTATGCCACAACAAACCAACAGATGACATACCCAAGCAACTGCGCAATGGAAAGCAATATGCACCATCGAATCAAGAAAGGAGCACAACATTCTATCAGAGCTAACGTGTCAACCGAAGGATACGTAATTGAAACTCTTCCAAAACTGTTTGTGAATCTCGAAAGCTCAGGTCGTGATCCTTGCACTATTGTGTATCCAAAGAACGTGTCTCGACTAATGGTATGTGTAACTGCCTTTTTTGATCCCGCTGTTGATCTCTGGGAATGCAGAAGCAATGACCAAGAGACGTATTGGTTAGCCAACTGTGGTACCATGATTGGAGTTCCTTTAACGCGATCCCGCAGATTGGAAAGGGAAATGTCTCTAACTGGAAACATCAGCCACTTCGTGCTAGAGTCCGATACATCATCGAAGACACCCTCGTTTTATTCACGAGCGGCGAAGAAAATGATTGATGCAACGAAGAACATTTGTTGTTTGTCACGCAAGAATGGAAACATCGTTGGAGATTGCATTGATTGTTGGAAGCATTGTGGATACGGATGTCCTGGTGCGTCGTATTTGCGAAGCAACAACAACATGCTAGATCAGACACTCGAAAACAAAAGAAAGGTCAAGTGCAATTCAAGAGGGCTTGTCGCTAAAGCACTTGTCCGTGGCTCACAGTACGAAATGTACACTGGTGGGAGGTCAACTGTTACGGGCAAGCGAAGAAAGGCACCTGAAATGCTGAAATCCAACGAAGCGTTCCTTCAATCGCTAACATACCCCCTTCTCAGAGACACCGCTCGATACCTGGGCCTACTTAAAGATTGTGTTGAGGATGGAAAGATTACACGCAACAAACTGCTCAATGTTCTGGTACAGGCAGCTTCGTTTCTATTGATTCAAACGCGAGCCGAGCTTCTTCGTACATTTCTACACGAGCACTCGTAGAAGTGTACCAGAAAAGCTGGCACGCGTTTGAATCAGAAAAATCGAAGCTGCTCGTAGACGTATTCTACAAAGATCCCATTTCTTATAGAATCTCTCGCAATGTCATGGCGAGAGTTGATCCCGCCGATTTGGACGATTTATCCGAGGCCTCATTTGATGTATGCAATGCGATGGGTTCTTTTGACGAAGACGATGATGGGTTTCTGGATAAGTTCAACGTAGATACTATCATGTAATAGAACAGTCCAGTTATGAACCAATTACTCGTACTAGAATGAAACAGAATGCATCCCTGCTTCTATCTGTTTGCGACTTGCCACTGCACAATGTTGAAGTGTCCCGTGCTTTCTAGATTTATCGTACGAAATATCGAACTACGTTGATAATGGAAGCAGTAATCCAATGAATGGATACGGGCAACTCAAATACCAGTAAAGCTTACTCCGAAACAGAAAAATAGTTGATTGGATTTTTTTTCACCCGTGGAAAAATACCTCTCTAATCAAGGAGGCAATACACATTGTTTTCCATGCGCAGTAAACCAATGATGTGTTTGACCATACTGAAAAATGGTTGATTGTTGATTGCGTAGACTCCACAAAGGCAGCATAATTTCTGCATCTCCAATCCTTTCTTCTGTGCCCCGACAGCTCATAAAACGCCAAACTGTGCAATCATGATGCGAGCAGGAAGACTCGAGGACTATTTGCGTCATCGCGCTGAGGAACGTGCAGAGGAAGAAGCCTTTCAAGAAGCCGCCATTCGTCATTACGAGGAAGAGGAAAGAATGATGTTGCTGGAAGAAAAAGACAAGTGGTCATTTTACAAAGGAAGCAAGATCTTATGGGACCATTTGGACGAAACTCGTACCATGGAGTCGGTCCTCCGTTTGCAGTACAAGTGGAAGCAACCTCTTTTTGATTGGTTGAACAATGAGTTGGGTGGACTCACTTCGCTCCACTGGTTCAACGTTACGTCATTTGGACCAAACTTTACTTCGTATGATGGATGGCCATTTCCTGCCGATTGGCGTGGTTGGGCAACTTGTGACTCGTGTACGTATCTTTGTATGATGCAATGCTTGTAAAATATATCTTCTCAGACATTTTGGTTGGTTGTTGTGTAGTGAAGAGAAGGTGGACTGATGGCAGCAGCAATTCTGATCGAAAGGTATTGACCAACAAGGATGCCATTTTCGTGATTTTCAACAAAATCATCAACCATCGCGAACTGCTGATTGATGTCTGTAACGCCAGTCTGAAGAGTGCTGGCATCTGGACACACGAGATGATGCAACAGTGATTCCTTGACTGCTTTGGACCAAACTCTCTCGAACCAGGAGATTGGGAAACCATGAGTCAATTCGAAGCGAAACACCGCGGGGAAAGCAAGATCAAGAAAGACAGTGTGGTCTTGGATATGACAAATATCAACAAGGGACCCATCAGTCCGTTGGCGAACTGTGGTATCAGTGGTAGTGAAGGTAGTGAAGGTCCCGCCACGCAGCCTCCAGTTGCCAAGAAGAAGAAGATCCCATTCCTTCGTCCGGTCAGGACAAACTTGAAAAGAGACTTTGACGATGCCGAAGACAAGAAACCAGCTGCGAAGAAAAGCAAGAGCAAGAGCGAGTGATCCATTTGGCGGTATGTAATTGGACAGCTGAAGTGAATGAATACCCAGCAAATAGCAAGGCCTTACTTGGCTACACCGCATGCTCATGGTGGATTGTCATGGCATTGTGGCTTCAACAAGACTGAATGTATTTCAGTCCACAGTGTACGAGATAACACGGACGTATTTGCGAAGCATTATTCTTCCAGAGTTCGCTTCGGCGCACGCACGCGTATTAAGATATCCAGCAGTAATAACATATAAACCTCGCCGTCTATGTGCGACATCTAGAACTCCATATTGCTCCAATTCCTTCCAGGGTCTCACGCAACAGAAATGTACACGTACCAGGCAAAATCTCTGTTGGCGCAAGACCAACCCTTTCGTTCCGTGTGAGATGTTTCTGGAGGACGCATCGATCCAATCGTCCTCTTGGCCCATAGTTTACCAACAAGATAGATAGAAGATTGTGCAGATAAACCCTCCTACTCGTAGTACACAGAAGAGCAGCATTCAAAAGAACACAATGCTATCTCCATCATGGAAGAGAGCCCTCATAGCCCTCTACAGCCTTCTACTCACAGTTGTTGTTGTGGTATATGTTGTGGATTTGATTCTTTATGAGGAGACCTGGGCTTGTACTGCTTGTCGGGGTGGTCAAGAAGCCTCTCCCATCCCTCTATTGGTGTACTTTTCAGTCTGGACTTTTTGGTTGACCATTGCAGTCTTTTTGTCTTGGATTTTCTTGGAGAAGAACACTGTAAACCAAGAGGGAGAAAGCAGTGACACAATCAATGCTGATGAGGAACAAGGGGAAGACAATGAGGCAGCTCCAACCATGTCAAAAAGGAAGACCACTGCCCAATATCTGTTCTCCTTGGCTCTGCCATTGGCCCTGACAGTATCACTAACCTACACTTATTACGTTGCCACAAATCCAGCATCTGAGTTTTTCGACAATGACCTCTGTTACACCGCTTGGCGATCATCCATATCACGTGAATTGGAAAAGTGGATGGCTGATTTGTATCTAGTTGGTGCTGTCATTGCAGATTGGATTGTACACTACCTTTGCAGTGTCTTGATTTTGGTTCTCTACTTCTCCGGAGAACTACGTTACGTGGTTGCCCTCCCATTGTCAACAAGTTTCTCCATTTGCTTGGGCATCATCATTGCTCTTGTCCAGCAGAGTGGCAAAACAGCTTACTGTGGGGGCGGCATTTGGTTCAATGTGGGGATCATTTGCATGTTTACCCTGATCTTTCATGTTACATTCTATTTGGGAGCCAATACAAGAAAAGTGGGTTGCTCTTGCTGCATTAATAATGATGCTCAACCAAAGGAAAACTGCAATAGGCCTGACTGTAAGGATGCCAAGAGAGGTCTTGACATGCCTGGAAGTGATCTTAGTATCCCTGGAGGGGATCTTAGTATCCCTGGATAATATCTGTATCAAGATAGATAAACAGTTCATATAATACAAACCCAAAGCAGTGTACTAGCTAGATCTAGCATAGGGCAAAAACAACATCGATACAAGTAGCTGCAAACTCAAGATCGCAGAGAAGTTGGTTGAAGTCCCAGAGAAGTTTGACGAGGATCCTACTAGCTAGTTGTGTGGATCTGTTCACTTACAGGTAGCTCGGCGTGACTTTGCTAACTTCCCTAATCAGAAGCCAGTTGGTTGGAAAATAAATAATGCTGTTGAACATGCGTCCACAAAAAGTCAACTTTCACTTTGTTTTTCCCCTTCAATCTTGACCAGAGTGCGAGTAGCCATACCGGTATATGATGTAGCTATTAAGAACTACAACTAGCTACTGTATCTTGTCCAAAATAAGAGAGGTTCTACTTTATATATATGAGTGCATTGTTCAAAATAATGTCAAAACTATTGGATCCTTGGATGTAATGTATGAATGTACAGCAGCCAGCAAAGAGTTACGGTAGGTACCACTGGCTTGTTGATGTTGAATTGGGAGTCCATGCATGTGCAAATAAATGTTTGTCGTCGTTGACGGGGAAAACTGTGACTATGTGGTATTGGATGAAAAATAACAAGTGAACCACCACCACACCACAACTGAGGCAATTATGCAGTTACGGCGCCGTCACGGTGGCCGATCGCGGTCGTCTGGTGGTTGGTTCCCACTGATTGAGTGTATTGGCCGATCGACTGTAGACGAGCGGTCGTGGTGGCTCTTGTTCTTTACCCCCAAAGACCCGAGAAGCGGGTACGGTATTGACAAAACTGAGGGTCCGTCGGAGATCACTGCAAAATCGTTCCGATTCGCACTGGGGCGACGTGGATGCCACTTGTAGGAGGGTCGTATCATCGACCCGCAACAAGGCATTGAGTTGGGGTTGCGGTTGATACGGGAATGGATCAATGGTAATGTTCCCATCAACACTATCGGCCGTGTGAATGACGGCGAGAGATGGAGTTCGTTGTTGACTCCACAACCGGGCACTGCGAACTTCCACAGCGGGTCCTTCCAATTCGTGTGGCAACGAAGTGGCAATGGGTGTCACAAGGCCGGTGTGTGTGTTGAGTGCCAATCCGCGACTGCATGGTGCCTTCTTTTGGTTGTCAGTAGTCAAAGTAGTAGTGTTCATGGAGGAAATCATGGCGGTGCTGAGTGACATTTGAATCTGATCTTCATATTTGAGTGCCAAATCGGAAAATGTCCGTACGAGATTGTCGCTAATGGACTGTGACGTTCCTTCGTCATCGAGGTATCCTCCGGCAATGTGAAGTTCCATTTTTATCGTATCGTTAGGTGAACTGTGACGACGTTTCGGAGGAGGAGCGACTTGAGGTGGTAAAAAGGAACTGGTGCTTTGATGGTTGTGATGGTGATTGTGATGGTTGTCACAGTAACTGTCGTCGTCACAGTCACTATCATCATCGTCGTCTTCCATAAAGAATCCAAAGTCGTCGTCGTGTTGTTGCTGATGTTGTTTGATGTGGTGTTGAATGTGTTCTTGTACCATTTTCTCGAGACAATCATTGTAGACTTGTGCTTGATCGACATGGGCAATGCTACCCAGTGGGACACTGTCGGGGCCTTGGGTCGATCGCAAGGCGACAATATGACACGTGGTCGCTTCGGCACTGACCAAGACGTCGGTTTGAGCGGGAGTGGCATGAGCCACTTCGCCTTGCAAGACATTTAAGCAGCGTTGCGTCGACATGTTGTTGTTCTGATTGTTGTCTTTGCTTGACAAGCATGACAGCTGTTGACTGCGGGATGCCACACTGGGAATGGATTGCAAGTAGACATCGAGCGAACAGGGCGCCGTACCCACGCGAGGCAGGTAGAGTCGTTCTTGTGGTACTTGTGTTGATGCTCCCAAAGCACTGACACTGGTAGGAGACGACGAGAGAAAGAGGGCCGTGGGTTCCAACTCTGGCTTTGTCTGTGTTTGACAGTGCTTCATCTTGTTCTCGTTGCACAGACTTGTCAAGGAATGACACGACGAACATCTCTGCTGCTTCTTCATGCCAGTATTGCCTCCTCCGCCCATGCTGTCTTCTTCTTCTTCTTCCAGTAGTAGTAATAGAACGAGTAGTGGTAAGTAGATTGTAGTAGTGGTAGCCGTCAGGAGTGCGGTGATGTTATACCCAATGGCCCAAAAATATTGAGAGTACTCCAACAGATTGGAAAAGTAGATTCTTGTTCTGAGATGAGAGTTATTGTGGTGTATTAGTTCCACTTTAATGAGACCCTCTAAGCATGCGTCCAAGCTATTGCTGTTGTGGGTCCTGCTGTGTAGTATGCTTAATACTTGGTGTGGTGCTTGGATGATGGGAGACTGCATGATAATATGATGCAACAGCCACCTCGCAGCACGAGTTTGTCGAGGACGAATGAAACCAGCCTGAAAACAAAAGAATATGTTCTGTGGGCGAAAACTTCCCGAAACAAAACAATGACGTGGTCATCCACTTCCGGAACCCAAACGTACGTAAAAGGCACTGAATGTCTCCAATGACTCTTAGGAGAAAGTGGATTTACTATACTTCAACCCATTATTAAACCCTCTCCTTCAAGAATGCCAGTTTAGTCTTCTTCAAATTTAAAGGATCATGCTGTGCTCTCGCAAGCAAGAATAATCGTGAAAGTCGTGACCGCGACCAAGTCTACTGCCATGCATGTCTCGGAGGGCTCAGGCTAATTTATGATTTCTGCGCGAGATCGCGCAAATAATCGTGGCTTCCACGTGGCCACCCACTCATTTTTCTTTCTCCCACCTCAGCAAAACAAAGCAACGTCCACACACTCAACCAATCACCAAAGTCGGCAACAACCGCAGCCATAACATTAGTCTAGCTAGTTGTTGTTTGTACATACATTTAAGACCAAGCAGCAGCCACCATGTTCCGAGCAATAGGCAGCAGACTAAAGCCACGAGGGGTAGTACTGAGTAGTACATGTAGTAGAAGTAGAGTGGCACATCATCATGTACCGGTTCAACTGTCATCCATTTCGGATCTCTTGGTACATTCTATCTCGACCACCAGTATCCACAATGACCGACAAAAGAGAAATCAGACTAGTGACATGGCAGTCAGGACAATGCTGCGTTCCCTGAATAACCATCACATTCCTACTACTTCAACTTTTGGTAGCACAATAACAACAAGACCACAATTCACAGTCATGCTGGGCCGTCCTCAACGACGGGGGTTTGCCACTTCTTCTTCTGGTGACAAGACGGAGGAAACCACCTTTACGGACGACAGCACTATCAGCAATACTGATAATAGCAGCGCGGAAGTGGACGCCACGTTGGAACGACTGTTTCAAGAACAAAGCAATCTGCAATTGACAGCCGAACAAGTCGCCAATACCAGTTTGGAATTTGTCCCCACATGGTGGTACTTCAGTGACCAATGCATCCAAATGATTTTCAAAGTACAAGAATTATCCGGTGTCGAATTGGGGACTGCCATTATGGGGACCACGTTGGCGGTCCGTCTCGTCTTGTTCCCCATTGTCTTGTCGACCCAAAAATCGGCTTCCCGCATGGCCCATGTCCAACCGGAATTGGAAGTCCTCAAACACAATTTTGAGAAGATTCGCAATCCTACCGCAGAAGACAAGATTCAAATGGGCAAAAAGGTACAAGACCTATTCAGGAGGTACGACGTCAGTCCCTTTCGATCCATGTTAATGCCCTTCATTCAATTCCCATTCTTTCTCGGAATGTTCTTTGGACTCAAAAAAATGCCCGATTACTTTGCCGCCGAAATGGCCACGGGA
>CAICTM010002367.1:0-15414 GCA_903772945.1 Seminavis robusta
AACTTGGCCGTCGGCAGTCGAGAATAGAAAACCCGCCCGATCTCGTAGGATTTCAATTGGGATGGCTTTCTAATCTGAACCGGGGAAGGCCGCTTTGATAGTCGCTTGATAGTAGAGGTGCGCTTGATAGGAGATACCAGGGGAGGTGTCGATCCTGTCAACTGGAGGGCTTGAATGAAAGATAAAGAGAGGAAAAGGGATGTGTGTTTTCTGTGATGACGTTGGGTGGATTCCTATAGTAAAACAGTACTCTTCAACAAGATAACAGATAACAGGCTTCCTGAGGTCCTTTCGCTTCGTTTCAATGCTTCCAAGGGGTCTAATAGGTGTGGTGATGGTATAGAAGTGACCGTCGTATTGTTATCGTTGTTGCTATTAGTGTTTTTGGTTGACAGATCCAGCGGCAGGAGTCAGTAGTTGCTCCCGCTTGGAAAAGTAGTCCTGTGGAAAAGAACGATCACCCGGAGCTTGACACTTCCCCTCTACTGGATGATGATGGCATATCCAAGTACTAGTCCCTTATTGGGGCTCTACAATGGGCCATATCTCTTGGAAGATTTGACATTGCTGTGTCCGTCATGTCCCTCTCATCATTCAGGGTTGCTCCAAGGGTTGGACACCTCGAAAGACTCAAGAGGATTGCTGGATTCCTTGTCAAGATGAAGAACGGAGCAATCAGGGTCCGCACCGAGGAGCCTGACTATTCCCAACTGGAACACCGTGTCTACGACTGGGAACGGACAACATATGGCGATGTCAAAGAGGAGCTCCCAACCGATGCACCACCACCAAAAGGCAAGCCAGTTGTCTTGACTACCTACGTGGACGCCAACCTCTACCATGATTGGGTAACGGGGAGAGCTGTCACTGGAGTCCTACACTACGTGAACCAGACTCCCTTCGAATGGTACTGCAAGAAGCAAGCTACTGTGGAGGTAGCAACCTATGGTTCTGAGTTTGTGGCTGCCAGAGTTGCCACCCAACAAGCCATTGCAGCAAGGGTGACGCTCAGGTATCTTGGTGTAGAGGTAAAGGGGCCTACATATATGTTTGGGGACAATGGTTCTGTGGTCACCAGTTTGACACAACCTCATTCTCCGCTCAAGAAACGACATCACGCCCTGTCCTACCACTTTGTCAGAGAAGCAATTGCTGCTGCCATCATCTCCTTCCATCACATGCCAGGAGAGATCAACCCAGCAGATATCCTGACGAAGCACTGGGGGTATTCCCAGATCTGGCCAATCCTAAGGGCATTGATGTTCTGGCAAGGAGACACCAGCAAACTCCTTGACGCCTCCATGGATAACCCTGATGGAGGGGAGCGATAAGATCCAAAAGGGGATCCATGAAGCGCCACTGGGTGCGCCATAGCTGTGCAGACTTAGCTGTGTGACATCATTGCTGAAACCCGTGTACAGTCAAAGAGTACAGCCAGCAATGCTATCATCCAGCACTGTATGTATTGCTGAGGCAAGCCTAGGTACCATGAGTATGCATGACATACAGCCTGTATACATTGGGTATGATAGGCATCAACAAACCTTCTCCAGAAGGGGTCCATATGGAGGATTGCCTCTCCAAAAGCAACTGTCCTGTCATTGGATTGCTCTCGAGGAAGTGTTGAGTTAATCTATCTAGCTAGCATAGTAAGAAGAACAAAGTAAATGAATAGTAACCTGTGAACCCAGAGAGTACAACCTAGTCCTGCAGTAGAGAAGTTCCTGCATGGCTTGTACCAGGGTAGTCAGCGCCCCATCAACCATTGCAAGCAGTGCTGGTTGAGTGGCATATCACCAGTGGAAGGAGATCTCCATCAGACTGAGTTCTCCATTCCCCAGCTCTTGTGTATCTACACTGAGCCTTCTGGAAGAAAAGCTCATAGGGAAGCCCAGAAATATCAAGTCAGCACATGAGAATTGGTGTTGTAATAGTGCAAAAGAACTGATTGAAAAGCAATAGTGCAAGAGAACTGGGAGGAATTACAGGCTCCAAGTATTGAGCAGAGGTGCGCTGTAGCCTCACTGTAAAGGTTAGGCAACAGAGCTGTCAGTCAAGTTTCGACAAGGGATTTCCATAAAGCCAACACGACGACAGCACAACTCCACAACCGGAGCGATTCAGCGCAAGCAAAGCATATCAGCGTCAAGAGCACAGCTAGCCGGTTCAGTTAGCCCCTGGGAGTAACTCGATCTGATGTAAGACAAGCGAGTACCGATCGTTCAAGTACAACAGGAGCCCATTTTGTGAGTTTGTGAGCAAAACGCCAGTTTTCCGGAAAAGCAGATCACTCTATCGAGGCGACTTGAGCCAAGCCTACCATAGCCAAGCTTCAAGAGCACACAAAGGAGTACATGAAACGACAAGTCCAAGCTTCCAGTTCCTAAAATTGACCGAGAACCGATTGAAAACGTCAAGTACTGAATGCTGAAACCGTGGGAGGAGTCACAATTATGAGAGAGATTAGAAAGCTACGAAAACTAATCCATGAGAGAGATCGTTGTGAAGCTCATTGAAGTTGGTCTCGCGCGGGAGGCCACGAAGTGTGATATCGCAGGTTATGGTAATAACTCTACGTACTCCACGGTCCATTTCCGGAACACGTGGAAACTTCAGCTAGTAGCTGTCTAGTAGCGTGGAAGCTTTCCACGTCAGCTAAATATCTAGAGCGATGTTCCATCGACAACCTAGTATGACTAGCAGTCATGAGAACCCTGTCTCAATGACATGACTATTCGCGAGGACTACGTCATGAGTCGAACTCAAACCCTATCTAGGATCGAGTCCGCGAATAAGGCTAAGAGCGTGTAATTGCATTCGCCCCCCTGAAAGGTCACAGGAGGCACTACATCAGTCGGACAAGGAACAATGAATTAAAGTGCGGGGCAATCTCCGGAGATTGGAGTAGACATGTGCGTCGCACGATGGCAATCCTACAAGGATCAGGCCTTGTATGGGTGTAATCCATATGTTCCAAGTCTGGTAAACTGTGCCGCCATTGGCGTAGCATGTCGGAGCGTACAGTGCCATTGTCATTGACTCGGTCTTGTGTGTAAGGACCTTTGTACTTTGGCTGACCCGTACTTGCGGTGCTGATACTGTTGAATCATCACGTATCGTTGACATTGTATTATGAGGGACACGCATCGCGTTCTCCCTATCATTGTTTTCTGGATAGTCGTGCGACGTTCCTTGATGTATTTCCAGTTTGCTTCGAACGGACGTTGTGAATCGCGAACGAATGAACACGAGCTGTGCGGCGTTGCACGCAAGTGGTATGAATCGTGGCATTCATTGCGAACGAACCGCCGTGAGGACTCCATCAGATCCATTCACGAGGTCTTGGCACTTGATGTTTGAACAGCGATACAAGTTGCGTATGGTCTGATGAGCCGCTCGACATAGAGTTGGCTTGAGGTTACGTGTGGTAATGAACTTCGACGAAGTCCATATTCACCCGAGTGTCTTCTCGACTCGCGCGGAACTCACGTCCTTATCCATGATAACCTCAGCAGCCATGGATACCGAGTAAGCACGTCTTTGTTTAGAACGATGGTTACTTTGTCTGCTGCTTTGGAGCAGATCTCAGCAATCTCGACCATCGTTACGGGATCAATCATTGTCAAGGAAATGAAGTGTCAGGAGATTCTTTTTCTTAGATCCCCGACGTTGTAAGGACCTATAGGTCAATACAAGTCTTTCCAAGGGATCTCCTCGCAAGTCTTGGAGGAAGCAATCCCAGCTTACGCGTCTGGGTTTGTTCATCTGGCATCTCTGGCAACGCTGACATACGGCTGACAGTCTTGCGCATCCTTCCAGGTGTAGTGTTGACTGATGGTAGTTCTGTGCGAGTCTCGCCAGGAGCATCAGCACACCATGGTAACATTCAACTAGCTTTCTACGGAGTGCTTAGGCACACATCTTGTCGTCCTCGACTACTAGTTCATAGGACTTGTCCCCTTGGGAAAAGATTGTTTCTTGTAGTCGTTTGGCTTGTCCCTGTGGGGTTTCTTGATATCGTTATAGTCCTTCTGGCGATGTTCGATCCCGGGGACAGAGAGGGAATCACTAGGAAGTCCTCTTCGTCTGCGCCATGAGCTCAGCAATCTCGCTGGCTTCCCATTTGTTCTGAAGAACATCGTTGTCCGAGATGATTAAGTCTCGACCATAGCATAAGCGACGATGTGCTGTTCGCACTTGATGTAACGTATTTCATGGCCGTTATTCTTCCAGAATAAGGCGACATCACATTACGCGATCGGTATTGAATATTCTTACAGGTAGAGTTCTTGTTGGTCCGTATGTACTACATCTTCTGCCAGAGATGAATGTTACGGAACTCCGTGGGAGTCTCAACGATACTGAGAAGTTTCCTTCTCAGTTACCGTTATACGTATTTGAGCGGGAGTTGAGTTTCCTGCTGTAGAACTGATAGGCTTTCCTCTGGAAAATCACTGACCCAGTTGCGTTCATTGACATCCGTCGTGGTAACGAATGTGTCAATCTCTCTCTGGGTTGAAGTCAGGGTAGGCAAGGCAAGGTATAAATTCCTTGGCTGAATAATTTTCTACAATCTTGCTGAAACCTCGTCGTGTCAGCTTCCCATTTCCACTTCTTAGTTTTGGAAGTAAGTGTAGCGAGTGGTGCTAGTACATTGTGATCGTCCGATCCACATGTCTCGATAGTAGTAGTTCACTAGTCCAATGAATCTACGAAGTTCTTTCTATTCGCTAGGAGGAGCGATATTCTGGATCGCGTCTATTTCTTGGTTATAGGTTGGATCCTTCTCGAGTAATCCAGTAACCTAAGTATTCAAGTTCTCCTCTTTGCGAAAAAGGACTTGGTAGCATTGATCTTAAGTCCGGTTCTCGAAGCCTTCGGAGAACTTCATCTAACTTTTCAAAGTGATCTGCTAGATCGCCGTTAGTTAGGATGAGTAGATCATCAATGTATGCACGGACGTATTCCAAGTCGTGCATGAGTGTTCCCATCTTCTCTTGGAAGATGTCGGAACTATTGCATAGGCCCATTGGCAATCTCTGGTACTCGTATTTTCCCCATGTGAACGATAGTACAGAGTTTCTTGAGTGAGGTTGACAGCTCGATGTGATGTATCCCATGTTCAAGTCGAGACTAGTAGCGTACTTGAATCCATCTAGATTCAGTAGCATGTCTTGTATCTTTGGGATAGGTTAAGGTTTCCGCTTAATCCTTTGTTTCAGTTCCCGGAAGTCAGAGATGAACCGTACAGATTCATCCTTCTTGGGAATTGATAAAAGTTGGTGCCGCCACTCGGAACGGTTTACCTTCTTGAGTTCTCCTGCTCCGCAGAGACGTTCAACCTCCATCTTAAGAGTGTTGGTATTGACACGTGGAATAGGATAAGCCTTAGCGTGATAGGGTTTAGCATCAGGGAGAAGTTCTACTTCGTAGCGTCATCTGCCACTTTCCTAAAGTACCATCGAATAGGTCGGAGTACTTTTCATAGAGGCATGGAGCTGTTCCTGCTCTTCCTTATTAAATATCTTGACTTGGCTACCTGCCTTAAGTCAGCTTTGGGTGTAAATACTCATTAGTTTAACAAACTATGGCCACGGAGTGGCTTTTATGACCTGGGCAAGTGGTGGGGAATCCCCCACCTAGCTGAGTCTGCATTCTACTTTTTGCCCAATACACATGACCTCATCCACTGGCCCAACTGGAGCCAGCACCAAGTAGACAGATGCCCTGGGTAGGGGGTGAGCACATTGATAGGGAACTGCAGCGCAAAACCTGGGTTACAGGGGTTACACAGGATTTTGTCGGTATTGAAACCATTATCACCAAAGGGGCCGTGAGGACCAGATAGATTCCAGACCAAAGAGTGCTCGCCAGTAAGTGTGTCTGGGTGATCAGGTCCCAAGCTGTGGCAAGTGCCTTGGCATGCAAGGCAAGGGCCAGCAGGGCCCGTAGGAGGTGGTACTCCTTAGGCTGGACCAGAGCAGGGGTTAACCCATCCAATGCACAAAAATTGTTAGTAGAGGCCAACAAGCAGGCAGAAGATGGGGTCAATGACACACTGCATCTGTGGTTCCCAGGAGGGAGCAAGTGGCTGCTGGAGTTGTGTGGGCTGTTCGAGGGTGTGTTGAGTCAATAGAAGGAGGATAAGGGGCACTAGGAGTGGGCTGGTGCCAGAGGGCAGGAGGGAGATCCTGTTGGTGTTGGAGTGTTGTTGTAGGAGTTGGGATGTAGCATGGTGTGATTGTGTGTTGTAGGATAGAGGCGTGCTGGTTCAGGGTGAGAACAAAGGCATCCTCCCTATAGGGTAGGGTGTGATCGGAAGGGTGTGATCCTCAAGATGGCTGCATGCTCTAGGAGCTGTTGGCCGATCATCTGGGGAGTGGTGTGTGTAGTCTGCGGAGGGATGGTGGATGTGGTTGGTTGGGTGAAGTGTGGGAGTGGGGGAGTGTCTGGGAGGACCTTGGGTTTGAGTGTGAGTAGTGTGTAGACATGGGAAGTCATGTGGGTGGTAGGTGGGTTTGTGGGAGAGTTGTGTATCCTGAGTGTTGCTGTAGTTCGTGGCTTCAACGCAAGCAATGGAGGTTGCTTGTGAGGTGGCGAGATGATTGATGTAGAGGGGTTATTCAAGGGGCAATGCACTTAGGCACTGGTAATCAAGTGTTATATCAAGTTGTTGGGTGTTGTTGCCACTGGATCCAAGGCTGTGGCCAAGTCTGGTGCAGGTATACCACTACCTGCAGGAGGAAGATGGTATCAGAGCAAAGGCTGTTAGGGATTCTTTCGAGGAAAACTGGAGAAGTTTCAGCAGCTATAGCCAGTAGAGGCTGTGGTGGGGGATCAAGGGGTGTTGTTGGTTGATGGGGCTGTGTTACTGATGACACTGTGTTGTCTCAAAGCTGTTACTCAATCTGTTGTAGTGACAGATGCAACAGAGAGTAAGCCAAGATGTGGAGAGGTACTCGATTCAGGTGGAAAGGAAAGACTGAGGAGTCATCAACAATCAATGAGAGAGAGATAAAGTCAGTTATGTATTAATATCTATGCACACCACGCTGCAGTTCTGTCTGGGGCTCAATTCTTTGGAGCACCACACTCAGTAGGAGAGTCAGGTAGTGCAGAGAGGTGGCTGTTCAATGAAGGTGTTGCACAATCTAGCCAAACACGCTAGAGGGGCAACTTTTGTAGTTGTTCTTGTGGGGTGAGGATCCTTTGGGAGGAGCTGGATATCCCAGGGGCTGGAAACATGAAATGCAGCCAAGCCTGGTGATAAAGTTTGAGGAGGACGACTGACTGCAGAGGGCTCTGTGCAGCCGGTGTACTCTTGAACTCAAGTCCTTACAGGAACTCTGTTTTGTTTGTTGTTCCTCTTGGGAGGAGTTAGATATCAATGGGGGTTGTAACAGAGGTGTCGATCAGTCAATCAGTCTGTATAGCGATAGGACTGGTTGGTCAGTAGGATCAGTCCAACGAGGACGTCGGGAGAAACCACTAGTGCCGTGAGAAAGTAAGAATACAGGTTAATTCTCTTCTTGGTGGTCACTGCAGTATCTCGTGAAGTCCTTCTTGATAGTAGTAGCTGTCGTTCGATCGTACGGAGGAGAGGTACGCCAGTCGCGGGAGGTACGAAGAAGAGGTACGTTCACGGGAAGATCGAGTCTTGGATTCGATCGATTCGATTCGAAAACCGATTCGATGCGCGAGTCGATTCAGAGGAATCAAATCGATTCGAAACCACGTCACCGGCTGCCTTAGAGGTAAGGTTAACCGAGTCTGTTGTTGTTGAGGAAGGAGAAGATCGTTCGAAAACGGGTCGACAATGGGATTTCGTCGGCCGTCAGGAGCGGAGTGCAGAAAACAACAAATACGTATGGGAATTGTTTTCTGTACTGTGCTGGGAAGGCCGGAGACTTCTTCTGTGTTCAAATTCTTCCAAACTTGGCCGTCGGCGGTCGAGAATAGAAAACCCGCCCGATCTCGAGGATTTCAATTGGATGGCTTTCTAATCTGAACCGGAGAAGGCCGCTTTGATAGTCGCTTGATAGAGGAGGTGCGCTTGATAGGAGATAGGAGGTATCGATCCTTTCGGCTTGAATAGTTGTAAAGAGAGGGGGGAAAAAAGGGGTGTGTGTTTTCCGTGATGACGTTGAGTTGAATCCTATAGTAAAACAGTACTCTTCACCAAGATAACAGAAAACTGGCTTCCTGAGGTCCTTTCGATTCGTTTCAATGCTTCTAATGGTGCTAATAGGTAGTGTAATGGTATAGGTATGATCGATTGGTTGTGTTTGTTGCTATCAGTGTTGTTGTTCTTAGTGACAGATTCAGAGGGGAAGCTCCTCGTTCGATTCGGCTTCCCGTGAAAAAGTACCTGCCTTAAGTCAGCTTGTTCGTATTTCGCATCAAGAATCTTCTTGAGACGATCTGCACTGTCATCGACAGCTGTAGGATCAGGAATGAAGAAATTCTCTTCTTCATTGGTATCGCTATCTTTCATAGGAATAGATATGCCGTCCCATTCCACTGACATGGTAGTGAAATCAAACCTAAATCCTAGATCGAGAGAATGTCTCGACCTATGATCATGTCATACGCCCCCAAGCTCTTGGTGACGTGTAAATCCCATTCGATAATCCTATCGTCATGGAACTCAGGAATCATAAAGGCACCCTTGCACTTCATGCTGGTGTTTAATTCTCCTGCAGGGGTAGTCCACATTGTTTGGACGCCCCCAAGATCCTTCATGCGTAATTTCTTAGCATGAGTTTGAGCAATCAAAGTTCCGGATGCTCCTGTATCCAGTAAGCAACGGAGTTTAATGGGTTTTGGTTTCCTTTTTTCTCGTCTGTTAAATCTAACATAGACGATAGGTTTGAGGTCTCTTGTCTTGCGACGTTTACGAGGTGGTTGGCCACGGACGAGGTTAACAATGCTAAATAGATCGTCAGAATCTAATTGAGCAGCTTCTAGGCAATTATCTAATTTGCCGTAGACTTCATCAGTTGCAAACAAATCTTGTTTACTAGTTAGTGAGATATCTTCAGCACTTAGGTATGAGAAATCGGAACATGGTTCCGTTGAATCATCATCCTGGCCTAATCCTCAGACGGAGATTTCTCCATCCGATTGATTGAAATCGAAGTCGGCAAGAGCCTTGTCGACTGCGGCCATTTTCTTGTCCATCATGTTGAGGGACCCGACAGAGGAGTTATCCTCGTCATCAGAGTCATCCGACTTGCGCTTGGCAACATGGTTGCATTCGCCTTTCTTCTTGCGATCGGCCTTGACCGCAGCGGTGGAGACTTTCTTCATAAGGATAGAAAGTTCCTTCTTGGTGTAGGACTTGGCATCATCAGACTTGCGTTTCCAAGTCTTGTTCTTGTTGTACGCTGCTTTGCTATCGTTACCAGGCGAGGACTTGGACTTGAGTTTCTTCAGAGTCATGCAGTCAGCAGTATCGTGAGTGCTGGACTCGTGGTAGTCACACCACTTTCCTTCGTTCTTGGAGGAATGGTTGTTGTTGCGGCTAGACTTGTACTTCTTGCTACTGTTCTTTTTCGAAGTAGCTTGTTTGGCATCGCTGCCTTTGTCAAAGTCTTCAGCAGATTCCATGCGCTCACAGAATCCAATGAGAGCCGTCATCTCGGCAGTGAAAGGATCGAAGTCGTGTTCGTCCATCTTGCGCATCCATGAACGAGGAATGCCATGGCAGATGATGTCAATGAATTCGTCCTGGTTCAACTGTTGATTGGCACCGAAAGGTGGCAAACGTGGAAGCTCATCGGTATTCATCCGAGTGAGGTTGTTGATGTAGGCACGAGTTGTCATCTCGCTAGGCTTGCGCATCTTAAGACGCATGAAGCGTTTCTGTTTTTCGAGAGCCTTGTAAGGACATGCTTGTTTGATCACCGCGTTGATTCCAAAGGTGATGTCAGCATCGCTTAGAGCAGGTTCTGCTGCACCGTCCCATGCAGTTTGGACACGAGCCTGGAATTGGACTTCGGTTTCTCCAGAAGCCACATCGCGTGGAGCAATTGCATTCACAGCAATTTGTTGAAGGGCGTTATGACGCACGGCACGACTGCCTGCACACCCAGCTTCGTAGGCACTCTTTGCAGAGCTGGAAGTCATCTCCTTGAGAAGACGATGTTTGTGGTCGGCACCAGCAAGGTTGAGTCCAACGAAGACCTTCTCCATATTCGTGGCCCACTTGATGGTCTCACGTGGAGTGTTGGAGCCATTGATGATGGCTACCTTGAAAGTGTACTTGGCACTATTTGCATCTGCAGGAATGGTGTGAAGTTTGTAGGTGGTTGCACGAGTGTCGTCGACCTCGTTGTCTTCGTCATTGTCGACGAGAGGAAGAATGGGTTTGTCACGCAACTGTTTCTCGAAGTTGCTGAATGCATGCTTTCCTTGAGCAATCTTCATGGTGAAGGAATAGGTTGAGGGTAGCTGAAAGCTATTGTGTTTGTTATAACAAAATGCACTACGCTAAAAGCTAGTGTAAAGATCTTTCGAGTGTTTTGAGTTTGAGAGAATGAAAGTTATGAGAGAGATTAGAAAGCTATGAAAACTAATCCATGAGAGAGATCGTTGTGAAGCACATTGAAGTTGGTCTCCCGCGGGAGGCCTCGAAGTGTGATATCGTAGGTTATGGTAATAACTCTACGTACTCCACGGTCCATTTCCGGAACACGTGGAAACTTCAGCTAGTAGCTGTCTAGTAGCGTGGAAGCTTTCCACGTCGGCTAAATATCTAGAGCGATGTTCCATCGACAACCTAGTATGACTAGCAGTCATGAGAACCCTGTCTCAATAACTATTCGCGAAGGACTACGTCATGAGTCGAACTCAAACCCTATCTAGGATCGAGTCGCGAATAAGGCTAAGAGCCGTGTATTGCACATGCCAATAACCACGAAGATAAGCCAAGAAGAGCAACGAGCTACTGCCTGCAAGAGGAGTAGCGACGCGAAGAAAAGTCGGCAACAATAGGAGAATAAGGCAGCACCGACAACGAAGACAAAGGAAGAAGGAGTATGTTCCAAGGAACAAGAACTCAAGCAAGAATCCGCGAGATCAAGCTCACAGGAGTCGGCAGAAGAGTAACAGCAAGCTAGAATGACGCTAGCTACCGGGAGAAGAAGAACAAGAACAGCGCCGACAAGCCGCAGCAAGGTGCGGCGACGAACCGTGCAAGCTACGAGAAGAGCGACACCATTTGAAGAGTGTTGCCGTGAAAGAGGAACAAGCAAGATAACAAATTCCAACAGAGGTGCTTCCGTGGGAGTTCCAAAGACTCAACAAGAGAGCCACCAAACAGTGCCAATAGCGAAGAGGTGCATGCTCTTCAGCGGCACAGGCAAGCCAAATTTCCAAGTCGATCACGGAAGATCCACAAGGTTTCGAAATGGACTACCATAGTGAAAGATGTCCTTCGAACAATAGAGGGCAAGGTCCCGAAGAGTGCAAAGCGCCAAACGCAACAGGAGCAGAGTTGCGAACAACAGCAACAGGCAGAATAAGAGTGAATTTTGCGAGTTCCACCTTGGAACAAAGCGAGCGATCAAACGACGACGCTACCACTACAAGAAGAAGTCATCGGACAACGATACCGATAGTGACAACAGTACCCAGAAGACAGGAGTGCCGGCGGCAAGTGCCGGCACCGAACGTCACAAAGAAGAAAAATGTATCTTTTCGAAAATGGTATCTTTACAGCCATGTAATACCAAGCCATCTCTCGGTACGTCGGCAACAAGAGGATTTCCCGTGGCGAATCCAAGCCTAGCCTCAATACTAGCTAGTGCCATGAACTAGCCACCGGAACAGTTACTGAAACAGTCCAAGCCAAGCAATAGGAAGCACAGGAGTGCCTTCCGACATCCAATATTTTCTTTGGAGTGTGTACTATGGCAATCCAGCCACTGCACCTCCTCCCTACCTTTTAGGAGTGTGTCTTGTGCCTACACACAGCACCTCCACCACCTGAGGCAACAACAGTCTCCAGGCAACAACCATACTAGCATACACCACATCTCCGACCAATCATACTATCGAATAGCAACAATCATGCCCTTCCAGTTTTACAACAGCAAGTGCGCAGGAGTGTGGAGCTATCCAAAATCCGAAACATCAACATCAAAATCAAAACCAACATCGCCATCAACAACGGCAACAATACCGACAGCCGAGTCATCGAACGACAAAGGCACCATCAGCAATACCGACAAAAGCATTATATCAACCGCAAATCCAGGCAATGTCACTACCACCAACAGCATCAACGGAAACAACAGCATGGCTAACACAACCATAGCCAACAGTATTAACCATCCTTTGAATTGCATCTACAGTACAGGCAACTGCAACAGCAGCGACTGCATCATCAGCAGAAGAACAACGGTGAATGCTGATCCACCAAGATCACGAGAAGACAAGGTATCGAGCCTACACAAGGCCGGAGCAAGCTCACAGAAGCTACAGACTGACCCAGAGCCACCACAGAGCAGATATTTGGCTGACGTCAATGAGACGGTGACACAAGAAGACAACACAAGTCGAATCAAGCCATACCAAGGCAAAGAGCAGTCACACAACAAGTGACCAATAGACCAACCAAGTCTGCCATGAAATCATAGGCCGCCTGAAACAATAGGCAACAAGAAGAGGAACCACCTCAAGAGCTCCCATCAAGTGTTCACCATGTCCATTAGTACAAGATCATCATCACAAGATCATCAAATGAGGAACCCCCTCACAGCTCCACAGCAACATCGAATCATCGTATTGCCAGCAACCAAAGTCTCTCACACCAAACAAGCAAGCATCGAGTCCAGATATGTCCAGATCGATGGCATCCAATACAAGCCAACCGCAGATACAGCAACTTCAAGTTCTACAACTACAATCCAAACAACCAATTCTACAACAGCTATCTCCCAACCTTGAGAACAGCCAACGATAAGTACCACTACCATTGACAGCCACAGTAACCAAGATCAAGATCCACCAGTATCAAGATCGATTCATTTCCAATCATCCATCATCAACCATCAAGACAATGTCCACCAAGGTCTACTGTTAGAGTATATCCATTCGGAGTCTCCACATCCAATCTTCCAATCAAAAGTTTACTACCTTCCAACAGTTTACTTCCTTTCTTCCATAGGACCTCCAGTCCTTACATTCCTACATCAAGTGTCAATGAAGTCAGAACCATCTACAGCTCCAACTACAAGCACATCAAATGACGGCACCATCCGCCGCAACCCTTCAGCAGTGGCAAGTCTCATCAGACAACCACATGCCTTTTTCGAACGACATCATCGATACCACCATCGTTGACAGTATCGTTCCCATTCCATCACAATGCATCTCGCCGATCAGTGAGCATGCCAATGCAACCTTTACAATATTCATTTAGTTTAGCAATAATCGTACCCGTGGTATCCAAATTTTGAAATGACCCTGCAATTTGTGAGATGGTTCGTTTCGGTAACCATAATTAGGGTCATACCGGTAGTTGCGAGAACCCATGAGGGTTAGAGTTTCCACACCGCGGAGCGTGGAAACTCGAACGGGGGGTTCTCAGGCGTGCTGCTGCTCGACACCGAGCGCACAGACAAGCTGTGCGTCTCTTTCCCATCCAAATAAAGGGGAAAAGGGGGTACTAAGATAGGGGGGTACGGTAAGTACCGGTAGGGGGTTAGGGCAGCAAACAACTGATGACCGTTATTATTACCAATGAAACCATTCAGCTGGTTATTGGCTGTGTTGTTTTCTTCACTGCTTTCTTGGCTTCCCGTAGCCTTTCGAAGCTTCCAATTGTCAGCAGGTACCAGCAGCACGCGACGACCTGTGGCATGCTCTGCATCTCGAGTCGACCATCAACCCCCTTTGCTTTGAGTGATCAAAATGAAGCCTTGGCCCTTCCATTTGGGAGAGGTGACACAAAGAAAGGGGTATTTTTTGTAGGAGGCGACAAGAATGTCAGCGAATCTCTTCAAGGGGAGACGGCCAGCCTTGCACAACTCGATCTGACCAATGAACTATGCCTCCTGAAACTTCTTCCGGTGAAGAACCCAGTCTTTAGAGGGCTGGAACCATCTGTGGTTGCATTGTCGACACTACGTAATGTGCAGGGTGAGTGCTGTGGTTTGTTGTCAACAAATCTTTGATTAGTCACTGCTCTGATCACAATCCTATTCCCTGCTGGGCACATTATGCAACTTGGAAAAAGGCTCAAGAATCTATCATAGAATGCATTAATGTAGTGGTAGGTTCATTGGATCGGTACAATGTGATGTCATCTTGTCTGATTGTCTAACGAGGCATCACTGTTGCAAACGAATATGGCAAGGATATGAAGCGCTCCAAGTTGGAACCTGTTTTCAACTAGGAAGAGGATACCATGATTCAGATTATTGAAACGGTAGTTCGCACCACAGAAGCTAAAAGGATTGGTACAGAAAGTACAGCGGGACCGTCGTGCCGACATCGGCCTACCGCTGTAGAGGCCGCTGTAGAGCCATATTAGCCAATCAGAATCGTTCGATCTTTTCGATGACGTCAGTCGTGCATCGCATCTCTGTGTCAGCTCGATCAGTCTCTCGTGGTGGTGTTTTCGTGTTGTTTTCGAAAGACCGACGGAGCATGCATCCAGAGGATTTCGAATTGAGCGAGATAGTGAAGCAAGACAGTATAACCGAGGTCATCCCATCCGTAATAGTAGCCATAGAGGTACTTCGCAGAGGTGTACTTACCGCATTCAGTAGCCGCAGAGGTACTTCGCAGAGGTACTTCGCAGAGGTACTTCGCAGAGGTACTTCGCAGAGGTACTCACCGCAGCCGAGGATATAGCCGCTTTCATCGCCATCCTCCGAAGACGATGAGTGCGAGTACGAAAGAGGCACCGGCTGGTATCGACCACTACATCCGGGACCTGTACTCCAGTGGACGGTTCCCCAAGGTGGACGACAACGGCATGGTGTTCTTGGCGGCTGTTGGCAAGATAGCTCAGTCAGGCATGCAAGCGAACACTATGGTAGCGCCGCCAACACGGACAACGTTGCCGAGCTCGCTGCCGAATCATTCGATCGAATGCACTTCAACATGATGGGGCAGGGCAACGCTGGTCTTAGGGGTAGGCTGAGGCCCCAGCATGCCAAAGCTTTGCTCAGACAGGGGGGTATGCTGGTTCAGATGGCCGCCATCAATCAACATGCCACTGGAAAGAGAAAGGCTGCTCCAAAGCAAGGCGGTCTGACCAAAGCCAAGCTGTTGGACTCCTCCACAAGCTTCGCAGACATGAAGAATTGGGCAGGGTCCTGGGAAAGTCCTCAAAAAGACAAAGCCAGAGATGAAAGAGGTTCTGCTGCAGTGCTTTGAGGGCCAGCCAGAAGGCCATGGGTT
>CAICTM010002368.1:0-15389 GCA_903772945.1 Seminavis robusta
TGCGCTTTCCTTCTTTGTGTTGCTGATGTTTGATTTCCAGGTCTTTGAGCGCCTGATCCGCCGCGACCAACTGTTGATTGGCTTGTTGTAGTTGTTCCTCGAGTTGCTGCTTTTCTTGTTGGAGTTGCTGTTTCTCTTGTTGGAGTTGCTGTTTCTCTTGTTGGAGGAGGAGGAGGACTTGTGGTGGTGTCGGCTGATGATGTGCCTGGTGGAGATCGGCCTGTTCTTTGGACGGTAACTTCAAGGTCGCGGTCCTCCAGGGTGTTGGACTGGGAACACCGAATAGTTTGGGAATACCGGTAGGAACTTGGGAGGAGGAGGAGGAGTCCATGGAAAGAGTCTTCTTGCAACTATTGGTTTGACTGTGTTTGCTAGTATCACCCAACAGGAGGTTCGGAAAGCGTTTCTGATGCAGACTACAATCTCCTCCTCCTAGTTGTTGCAATACCGATGCTTGTTGTTGTTGTTGTTCTTGGTTGTTGGTGTTGTTGGTAACCTTGCATACCTTCAGTTTCAAGTCTCCCACGGACATGCCACGAAATTCTCGCATGACTTGCTTGAGCTGTTGAGCCACTTGGTCGATATCGGCTTCTTGAAACACGTGTCGAAGATCGTCGTCTTGTTGTTCTTTGGTTTCTTCTTCTTTTTGCTCTTGTTGTTCTGGATTTGGATTTGGTGTCTGCAGAGACAACAAATGGCAATAGATACCCGCCAAGGCAGTGGCCGCCGAAAGACTGGGTCCTTCACCATCGAGGAGATGACTGCTGCAGCTCGACACATCGTCTTCTTCTACAGAGCTAATGGGAGACATGCCAGTACTGGCCGACGGAGTTTCGGAAAGTTCATTCAATAGTGTCGCCATCTTATTTTATCGTCGAGAGTAATGGTGCATGATACGGTAGCCAACTAACGCGAGGATGGGGGCTAGCTAGGTAGCGTACCTCTATGCTGATCTCAATACAATGGTATGTCTACTACTAGTAGTAAGACAAGAGATACCGTACGGTGGAGTCTCTTATGGTGGGATGTGGTGGCACTGTTGGAAAGATACAGCATAAGGCTTCAAGGCTTTTGTCTCCAAAAACAAACAACGGCGAACAAACGGTGACAACACCAAAACCAACGACCAGGCTTCGACAAAAATAGCTTGGATCCTTCGCGGATTTAAGATATATTCACGATGCCAAGCGTTGACGTTCTCCCGAAATATGCCGACATTCCCATGGGCAAATAAATGGATGCTAAAGAAGTGAAGGCATCAGAGGCAAAAGTCTCTACTGGTACCGGTACTAGCTAGCTAGCCTGAGATCACCTAAAGTATAATATTTATTCGAAGGCGAGATGGTAGTGGCTTGCGCTGTCTCCTTTGCAGGACAGATTGATATGGAACTAAAACTCTTGGCTGCTCCAAGAAAAAATGGAGCTGGACCTAGCTAGCCACTCATCGTCCAACATTGGTAAAAACTCCAAGACATGCCCGGGATCTGCAACCACGCATGATGTGATCTAGCTAGACAGCAGTACATGGACCAACACGCACCACTTCAAGGTAAATTGTCCCCAGTGCCAAACCGTGGATCAACACTAGGCCCCCTGGTTACTCCCTTCGACCAACGCTAGCTAGCTAGATCAACTCAAATACTGTACAACAAGTTCCTGCTCCTCTACTAGAGTAGCGATACCGTTACTTCAGCACTGGAACCGAGCTGCCAGAGCTTCCAACTCTTGTCCCCTCTCTCGTCCTGAGACAGCTGAAAGGGTTTCAAAGCCTCGGTTTTCAAACAGCCTTGCAGCTATAATGACCAAGTCGACAATGGAGACTTAACAGTATGACTTTCTTCGACGAATGGTAGATTTAATGGACAAATCTGTCAAAATGTGATCGATGCCGCCAAAAAGAGACACCAAGAGAGGACAAACACAAAAGCAAGAACACTCTCCCATCCTTAGGAACGGTCCTTGCAACCCTGCCTTTGTTCCATGAAACAATAAATAGACGACTCGACTGCTTATCTCTTCCGCTCTGGAAAGCAGCTCTGCTTGATCATCATCCAGATTCGATTCCATTCGATTCATTCAACCAAGAGACAGACGACAATCGACCATGGCGACGGGACTACAAGACTTTGCGGAAGATCCGAGTCTCCCCTGGGGAGCCGCTCTGATGCCAGACTGGTGGGGTGAAGTGACGCCCCATCATGTCTTGGATTTCGATGCGGTGGAGATGGAGTATCGTCGGGAAAAGGCTCGCATTGCCGCCCTGGAGGATCGTTTTGGAGCCCTAAGTCCAGAACACGGGAGTGAAGGAGGCGGATCCTTGTCGGGTGAAGGGCCGTATGCGTTACCAGGATTCCAAGCCAGTGATGGCATTGTGGATGCTAGTTTTTGTACGGGTGAAACGGGCCAACCTCGATGGCATATAACTTCGGAAGGCTACTTTTACGTGATTGATGAACCAGATGTGCGCTATACAGCCGCCCAAATGGTCGAATCGGGATATCTACCACCGGAAATGGAAGATCAGTTTGAGCCGGGGTGGGATCGAGCTCGGGCTTTGAGCAGTCCCGTCGACAACCGCATGTACGCTCGATCGGAACGGAATGCCTGGGAAAAACCAAACTGGGCCAAGAAAAAATTACGCCATACAGAGTCGGGTACGGCGATTCGACATGGTCCTTTTGACTTGGAGGGTCATGGCGCCATCAAACGACGATCTACAGCGAGTGAAGAAGAACAACGACAGGCAGCAACATCATCCACTGCGTCGCCGACAGAAGTAGATCCGTCTATTTTGGCACCTTCCGAAGAAAAGACATCCAATGCCTGGGAAAGGAAAGGAGGTGATGATATACCGGAATGGAAACGGCATCGAGATGCAATGCTGAAGAACAAAGAATTACACGAAGGCGCTCAAGGTGAGGAAGCGGCGCCTTCATCACCGCCGAAAGTCAATAGGGAATTGGAAGTACCCAAGCAAGAACCAGAGAAAAAAGATGTGCCAGAAAGTCCAACAACCAACAAGCCTGCGTGGAATAGACAATCCACAGCTACCACTGCTTCGGCTCCGGAACATCCCCCGCCAAGATCACCAGTTCCTGCCTGGAAGAGGAAATCTGAAATGATCAATTCTTCTGCGGTTCCAGCCTGGCAAAAATCTCCTGTGGTCACGAAGGGCAAGATACCTTGGAACAAGAAGCAACATTCGGAAGACAAGAAACCCGACGACACGGCAACATCACCTGTATCTGCCTGGAAAGAGAAGTCAGTAACCGAAGAATCGACTTCCGCCAAGGTGCCACCTTGGCAACAAAAGAAACAAGAGTCATCGTCTACATCCGTTCCACCGTGGAAGAAATCACCGGCACCCGTCAAGAATGAAACAGTCCAGCGACCAGCACCTGTTGTTCCTGCCTGGAAAAAGAAGGCAGAAGAGAAAGAAAAGGAGGAAACCAAGCCAGTGGTAGTGGTAGCAACTGCTCCTGCACCTCCTCCGAAACCCCCAACACCTCCTCCAAAACCACCAACGCCTCCTCCAAAACCACCGACACCTCCTCCAAAGCCGCCAACGCCTCCTCCGAAAACACCAACGCCTCCTCCAGAGACATCGGAAGAGGAATCGGAAGAGGAATCGTCTTCAGAAGAAGAGCCACCTAAACCGGATCCAGAGGCGCAGAAGCTCGTCAGCCAAGGGTTGGTTTTGAAACTCATTGGGCTGCCGGATGATTCTGCCCGGGCCAAGGAATTGAGAAATACCATCTATCCATCCACGGACAAGGACAAACTATTGGTCAAACCCGACGAGCTACTATTGGCCATTGCTCATCATGCTCAGAGCTGGAAGGGACAACCAGACAGCAAGGAAAAGATTGGCAGCTTGCGGCAAGTGGCTATTATTGCACGATTGGTCATTATGAAACTGTATGGATCCAAGAGTCCAGAGTTGAAACAATTTGAGGATGGGTTGCGGCCCGCGTTTGCATAAGGAAGCCACAAAAGTCACCAGGGAGAATTTCACTATTGTTTGGTTGTGGTGGATGTAAGAGAATTAGTGCCATGCTGTAGATGCCTTGCGTTGACAGAACAACAGAGCCTACTGGTGCATTTTAGCCTGCTGAACTACTCCACAAGTGAGGTGTCAGCCGTAGCAATCCAAATTGTATGTTATGCTTGTGATCACCATGAAAACGTTCAAGATGGTCATCCAACATGGAACTGTGTGGAGCAGCGACGACATCGCAAAGCAAGCCCACAAATTGTGGCAAGGTTGTTTTGTCTGACATGGCTTTTCCCCTCCTTCCGAACCTGTTGAGTGCCACCAAGAAGTCAATCTTGCCAAGCTCCTTTGGAATTTCAACATCATCGTCGTCCTCGTCATCATCATCAGAGGAATACTTTGTGTGGACACAACTCAACGTGGTACTGTGATTTTCAATGTGGTCAGCCACGCAACCCAGAAGAGCCCCGTAATTGTTTTCGTTGCACTTCGTGATATCAAGCTCTTGCAGTAGAGTGTTGTTTCTGAGAGTTGCTGTGAGTGAATCCAGATCAATTACAGTGTTTTCAAGGGTTAACTTGTAAAGCTTTCCTTGATAACCTTCTTTTCCAATAGACGCCATCAGTGGCTCACTGACATCATATAGGTCTCCTTCCAAAGAAATGTGGCCCAAACACAATTCTCTGAGATTGGGAATACCATCTAGCTTTCTTATCATCTGGTTGCACCATGTGTCCCTCAAATCATTTCGCAGTTGTAGGTGTTGTATATTGCAATCATTGACGTCAAAGGCAAAGTAATGTCCCACAGCATCGGCAATGTCAATGGTAATGCTTTCAAGCTTAAGCTTGGGTACTCTACAGTTTGACATGAACTCAGCAAGGGACCGTGAGTTGGATAGACAAAAGCGGCGAAGTGTTGCATCCAAAATGCTTGTGTTGGCGACAAGTGACGCCAGGACCGCAGCAAGACAATCATCACCAGGCGGAAACACTTCTTCAGCAACATAACCGGCATTAAAATCAGCGTTTTCAATTGTGTTGTTTCCAGTGAGCATATTTTGTAGGGACTCTCTTGCCAAGTTGTTTTCCTCGGTGAAAAGGAGCAAGGGTAGTTCGATGGTTAGATGTCCAATGGTCTCATTGGAACAAATTGCACCCATGAGGTGAGCGAACCCCTGGTTGTCCCAGTCTCCTGGCTCACAGACAAATGAAGAGACCCTACTGAGTACCATTGCCAAAGCTTCAGCTTGTGGGAGGCCAATGGTCAAAAAACTGTCACTGATTACCAACCACCTTCCATCTTCCTCCTCCGAATTTCCAATATCCACATATGCCTGAAACAAAAAGTGCAAAATGGATGTACCAAAGTCACCCCGTAACACCTGATCCATCATATAATTCCAACGTCCACAGGTATTTTCCAAGAGGGCTGATGCATTGATGCCCAATAGCAGCTTGAGGATTTGAATCTTTTCTTCTTCCGTCCTACGAACTGACAAATCATCCCTCAGCACAATTTCCAGTGGGGTACAATACATACGGCCCATGAAACGCTGTCTACAGGCATTGACTTTGACCAGGTACTCCATTACGTCTGGCTGGCACCCAAAGCGGCAAGCATCGCAGAGTGCCTCCAAACACATCTCATTATTGACGCCAGGATAACCACGCCGCTCAAGGATTCTCTGAATTGTCTCCAGATCTTCTCTTGCCTCCATAAAAAAGGAAATCGGCAGCCTTACAAGATCTGAATTTCCGATTAAAAAGCGATAACTGAGCACATCAGGATTGGTCTCCAACAAGATATGCAACACCTTTTCCCGAGGAAACTCATCCGAAAGAGGAGGACCACCAATTTGGTCTGTAAAGAAGGCCTCAAAAATCTCTTCCAAAATATACATGGCTTCGGAGTTACTCATGAGTTCCAAGGATTCATCTGACGAAGAGTCGCTATCAGCATCAATGGCAGCTTCTCCATCGACCACATCGGGCTCCCGTTGTTCGATCATCATTGTTTGGGTTTGTGTGTTTTTGGGGCGTCCTTCCTTCAGGATTCCGCATTTCCTTGAACAGTATGGTACCGGTACTTGTACCAGTAGTTGTTTACCCTGCTTTGCTGTTTTATGACGAAATACTCACCTGAGACCCAACCCAAGAACGACATCTAGCTACGATGTAGTACCGGTAGCAAGGTGGATGCCAACACGAATAGATCCATCCATTCATCACAATCCTTGGTGTGAACATCTAAATTGAGGGAATGTAAAAGTGGCCCATGGCCGGTGCTTGTGTCTGTATTGTACTGTATGTAGCCAGCTAAATGTCTAAAGGTATCTATACGTAGTATGTTAGAACGTAAACAGATCGTACCCGTCCAATCTGATTCCGTGAGCAGCCCAGTAAACTGCAATGGCCAGCCAAGCGTAAAGCGATGGTCTTGTGTATACAATCGCTTCTGCTGTTGCATCGGTATTGTCCGCGTTGTCGTCTTTTGTCTCGTCCGTCTTTTTGCCGTCTCCCACACTGCTCTTATTCTTATTTTGGTTGTTGTTGCTATTGTCGTCCTCCTCCGCTTGGAACAAGCCAGTGAGGGCGGCCCACAGTTTATCCAACATGCCGGGATTTTGTTCTCTGCGTTTTCGTTCTTCTTCCACGTCGGCAAGTGCCTTTTGAAAAGCCAGTTCCCCTCCGATGGCGGCCGCCACGGCCAACAGAATCTCCAGGGTTCCGTATTTTCGCCAATACAACGTCGACACCAGGATGGCGGATATACATCCCGCCATACCCAACCGAGGACGGTCTTGTGGCGTCAAATCAAAGGCTCGCATCATGACATGTCCAATGGAGAGCCAGAGGGCAAAATTGCCACACCAACACATCAAAAAGGACCCCAGTGGCATGAGCATCCACACCAGCGCCACCAATTTGAGGAATCTCGCACGTTTCAGTCGCAATAGAGTGCCCAATATCCACACAATGGATTGGGCCTGTTGTAAAATTCGTTGGGCGTAGACATGTGCCATGAGAAAGACTTCATTATTGTCATTTTCGTTGTCTTGGTCGTTGTGTACCGCCTGATCGATTTTCTGATTGTGTTTTTCATTTTGAATGGATTCTTTGAGTGCCTGCAATTGTGGAAAATCGTCTTCAAATTCAAAGGTAATGTAATAACTGAGTCCACACAGCAGAGCACACAGGCACAATCGGACCTGCCATTGTCCGTAGATTCGTTGAATTTCGGTCTTGTGCGGATTGTAGTGAACGACGGTCACGTAGTGGATCAGTTCGACGACTCGAATGCGCAATTCGCCCAAAAAGGACATCCAGAGAAACAACACAAGGAGACTGCAGGGCAAGCGAAAGCCTCCAAATATCGCGGCAGCACATTGGTCGGTCGCCTTGTCGAGAATATCCAACCATAGGACACCCGGGATGATGCGAAAGAGAAACATGGTGGCTACTGTCTACTGGCTAGCTAGCTAGATAGATCAGAATACATGGACAACCTGCCGAAGCAATCGAGTTGAGGGTGGAGAACAGCAATGTCAGCGCGCAGCTTCTTTCGCTGGAAGTTGAGCACAGGAAAGGCAAAAGATCCTCTGAAGGACACGTCACCCAAAAAGGTAATTTTCTTTTTCAGTCATGGATACCGTACACTTTGTACATGTATCATGTATGTACAAGAGCTCTACAACTGGCCAAATGATTCGATTCAAACTCGTTGTGGCTCCTGGCGAAGCCTCAATGTTGCTTTTTCAGTCATGGATACTAGTAAGTAGTCTCATTTTTTCTATTTTTGCGAAAAAGGACAGAGAACCGCGCTAAGAATGAAGTCAGTGCAACACTTCAACATTCTGCAGTCCGAGGAAAGGACGGCCTGTTCCTCGCTTGTGGCTACTGCTGGCTACCTAGACCAGGTCCTACCGGCAGCTAGAACCTCACGATGACGATGGAGCCGATGCTTGTTGCTGCTCTCTTATTGTGCTTATTACTAGGCGTTGCCAATGGTCAAGGTTACAATTGCGAACACTATGTAGTCCATGACTACGGCAGCGGGACCGATCTGGACGAAGCGGTGTCGTTGCCAGAATTCGTGTTGAACGACTTTATTGGATGGATCGCGTGTCGTCCAGATTATACGTACGACGGTGCCACGGGATCCTTTGCCATGTACTTGAAGCTCGGTGTCGAAAATGGTTTGGCATCGGAAAGCAATCATGATGTTGGCATGGTCAATGACAATCCGGCATTGATTGTCACCACAGAACGCTTTGAACAAGAACGGAATATCAATGGGATTTCGTACGCCCTCATCATGCCACAATACACCGATTTGTCCGTCACTTGCTACTGTGATCGAGCCATACGGCCACCTACCATTTGTTTTGCTCCAGATTCCATGGTACAGCGCAAACAACAACAAGGTCCCATGCCCATCCAGAACCTCGAGATTGGAGATTGGATTTTAACCGATACTCACCTCTATGAACCAGTGTACGGTTTTGCTCACCGAGATAGAAATTTGATCGCCCCGTTTCTAAACATTCACACTAAAATAGTCAACCACGACGACAAGAACGACAAGAACACTACATCCAACAAACGCCCCACCAACGACACGCTCTATCATCGTGACTACCACTCCTTGGAACAAGATGGCGATGATACACATCTCAAGATTTCCCATGAGCATTTGCTCTTGTACGCCAATGGCAGTTACATTGCAGCCAAACATGTGGAGGTGGGGGATAAATTGGCGGGTGTGGGAAACAGCATCCGAAGGGTCCTGCGTATTACCGCCACACAGGCACAAGGTGTCTTTGCTCCATTGACGCCATCGGGAATGTTGGTGGTGGATGGTGTCAAAGTATCGTGCTACGTATCGTTGCAAGAGGATGGCCATTCCGAGTTTCTCGAGCTACAGTTGCCTTGGAGCAACATTGTTATGCGGCTTTCGCGCCACACTGTAGTCCACATCTTGTTGAGTCCGATCCGGTTGCTCTGCTCTCTGGTCTCCTCGCAAAACTGCGAGGACGAAAGCAAGCACAACAACGACAATCACTTTGAGGGTGACGCGAGCAGCTCTGACCATGGACTCCCTTGGTTTGTGCGGATCGGGTTGTCCCTCTTTGCCTATTTTGACAAGCAGAGCATTGTCTTCGTGCGCTGGTTTCTGTTCCTGGCATATATTGCCATTTGTGGGTCCTGCTGGGTGCTGGAGATAACCCTGAAGTACATTGCGGAGCTGCCGACAGCGAGAGGCGTTGGCGCGGCTGCCGTTGTGACGGGTATTGCCACCAGCTACTATGCATATGTGGCAAACAGACAAAAGATTGAAAGCAACACGATCCACAATAACTGGATCAATTGCACATACATCTAATTCGGTAAGCATGAAAGTTAGTGGAAAGGCAATCGACACTCTGGTGTTCAAGGCGTCACATCTTGTGCAGCCCAAGTTCAACCACACCAGGCCCCACGACCCCACGAGGCATCTGCCCAAGAACAAAGGAAGTCCCAGTCAACGCATGCGATGATAGAGTGATTGAATCATTCGGTAAGAATGTGGTTTTCCGTTAGCTTAATCGGTCCTAGCTAGTGATTTGCTTCGCTCATGAGAGGCACAGTGAGCGCTGCTGGGGACGAGGTGCGGGGATCCTGCCAAACCACATATGGAAGAGCTTATGGAAGCAATGACGATTCAAGCGTCCGACGCAAACCATTCATACAGGCGGTGCGGGATTGTTGTACCGGTAGGTCGCTCGGAAGCATAGGCGTGACCGGAACGATCTCTTTTCGTCGGGAGGATATTTTGGTATCATGGAGTTTTTGATGCATGCCGAACTGATCAAGCCCCCTTCCGATGTATGAAGCAATACCAGCACCCCACCATCAGCCTTCAGCCTAGTTCCCGTCTGGTGCGGGTTGTCTCCAATGAAGAAAGGATGAGCAAGTCAACGTATCGGGGGACGGAGAAGCTCGACTGGGGCTGGACTGGGCGGCTGTGTGCTCCCCTTTGAAGTGAACACGTTTGCCACAACAACCCACCAATTCTTGATGGGGACGATGGCTTCGAGGGCACAACGACTGATGACCGGCACCAGTGGACATGCAGCAACGTGGGCTGCTCGAGCTGGAAGGGGAGAAAGTCGAGGCGTGGATCCACTCCGAGGAAAATGTGAAGAGAAGCAAAAGATTACAGCCCTCCGTGCAGGGACTCGGATGAGTGTTCTTTGGTACGTCTTTTTTAAGTCTGCTGATCAAAAGATCCAGTAACACCAAAGTTTTCAGCGAGTGTGAAATTGATTAATAGCACGTCCCACGACAAAGACGCAAGTCTGATGAGAAACTCGGAGTTTTAAGCCCTCCGAACACTTCTGAACAGAATTGTTTAATGATGATCTTGGATGAAGGGAAGACTTCTCCAATTTGATTCGAATGAGTCCACACTGTGTCTAGTTTTGTACGGTTTGGGTTGCCAAATTGATTATGCCGAAGCTTCTTACAGACCGTCAAAGTTGGAGTTCACGGTTCCATGATACTTTTCGGGCTCTTCGAAATTCGAGACCTGTTTCTCCGTCCAAGCGTCCAAGAAGAGAAAAGAAGAGAGCCCTACCGTACTACGTACTAGCTAGTAGAGCTGCCCTACTCGAGTGGGACGGTACTGGAACCTGGTACAAAAAATACATCGTACATCACTCGAGCACAAAGTTGGGGTGAGCTTTCCTCTGTTTCGCCGTTTTGCCAACCTGCGAAAAAGCACACAAATCTATTGGCAATCGCACTGTGAATCGAATGAGAAAGCATCTCGCTGCTCGACAACACACCACTATTCTAGCTAGACGGGAAACCACCGTAACTGGCAGCATCTCATATCCAACACATCAGGCAAAGCGAAGCGAACCAAAGAGAACAAACAGCGGTGCTTTCAAGCCATCGAACGGCACAAGCTTCAATTGAACGACCATAAAGCTAACATAGCATCGACGACATCACCTGACCACAACCGTACCGGTACCGTGCCAGCCGTGGCAGTTGTGAATCTCTCGTTCACCAAAAGAGTCCACAGACTGAGTTCACCAACCAAAAAACGAATACACCTTTGAAACCTTTTACCACAACCAACAACAATGAACACACACGCACCCGAGATCGTCATATCTGTGGCTTCGCCTTCTTCGCCTCAACACAAGCAAGAGGAAGATGATCGCGCACGCTGGGAAATGGAGACATCACCTTGCTTCCCACGTCCCCTCTGTGTGGCTCTTCCTCCCAAACGACCAGCCCGCCAGGCCACAGCAGGTGCCAAAAGCGACGGCAGCAGCAGCAGCCAGCCTCTGGCCAAGCCTCCCCAACGAGAAAGCAGTGATGGGGTCTTGTCCCCACCCAAGTACCCTTTTCGCAGAGTTACTCGCTTTGGCAAGTTAACCGTTTCGCATCCTCCACAGCGCCCCACACGGCAAGACTCTGAAGCCCTCCTTCGATCATCCCACACTAGCTTTAGTAGCGAAAGTACCTTGCCTCCTCTGCCTGGAATGGACTCGTATCATCGCTTGTCATCTCTGGCCAGCACCATTACCGACAACACTACCTCCACTTCATGTACTGAGCAAGAAGAATATCCCGACGAGAGCTGCAGTATTCTGTCTCTTCGTCTTCAAGATACCCGTTTGGATGGCAGCAGCAGTAGATTCCAAGAAAGCAGCAGCAGTCGATTCCACGAAAGCAGCAGCGCTGAGTTGACCATGGAATGTTGTCCGTCTCGTCCAGTCCGTCAGAAATCTGCCTTTCCTGATGTGGATGCCGTGGTGGTGAGCAGCAGTGGCAGCGAAAATAGCTCGGCAGCGACCGGAACTCCCGTGGAGAAACCAGATTGGGTCAAACTATGGGAATCGCAAGGAGGTGGCGATTTTGCCACCGCGACCTTGTCCAGCCCAAGGAGCTTGTGAGAATATCAAGCGATACCGGTACCGGTATAAGAGACGGCTGTGCACATTTGCATTGTGGATGCTGGCTAGCCAGCAAGTAAGTCTTACAATAAATTTTGGTCAGCGAAGAGATTGACAAAGCAAGTATCGCTGCCCGAAGGAGATACTAGCTAGTAGCCAGGTGTTTGCCTGTACCGCAATTGATGTCTTGTAGTCTGACGACCAAACCTCAGCAGCCACCTCGCCACAGCTCAGTGATCGAAGAAATCTTACAAATTTTGTAAAGCTCGGGTGCTGCACTTGTCACCGCCGGTGCCGCTGGTGACAAGCTGTGGTGTTTGGTTTCTTCACACTCTCCCAAGTTTTGGCGACGGAGATGCTCGATAGGACGAAGCCGGGAAATGGAATACTAGCTAGTAGTTGTGCTCTGGCCAGACGGGGTCGACAAGTTTGTGGTTGCTTGTTCAGGTTGCCATGTTTGTATCTGTTTCAGATTGCCACCTGCGCAGTCAGCTGTTCAGGTTGCCTGTTGTGCGGGTGGATGCATCTCCTCGTCTATTTCTACAGGGAGCGACATAGGAGGCAACTTGGGTTCCTGCTTGGGTTCCTGGATGATGGAACACGGATAGCCTACGCCTCAAACAACCCAACCAAACCATGGCTTGGGCTTCAGAGAGCGAATGTGGTGGTGCATGACAGTAAAAGAAGAGGAGGGCAACCAACGGATGGAAAGCAATAACAGAATTGAGTACTACTAAGTACACAAACTACTAAGTACACAAACACATGGGATTGACAGGTCAATGAATTTGATAGGAAAAGAAGGCATGTATTTGTGTAGCAAGATTTGTGGCGTTGACCATTACATGCACCCGAACTTCAGCTCCCTCTCTTCTCTGCGCCTCCACTAGCTTGCTACCGGTACTCTGGAAGGCAGCCTGTTTGGTCTCCCAGACCACGCTCCTTTTGGTTTCCCCCTCAGTTGCACTCTGAAATCGATTGGCTCGCGTTTACTGTGTAAATTAGTGTACCCGCACTTCAGTTGCAGAATCAACGGTCATGTGTATCGTTAAGTAACAGGTTCTCTTTCGAAATTTTTAGATCGATTCGTGGATAAAGGAACCGTTGAAGTTACTAAGGTTAAGGATAAACTGATTGAGTACGGTAGTACTGTACAGGCTCACTCGGATCGATCGATCGATCCAAGCCACTCTTGTATCTCTTTCATTATTTCGATACCTCTATCTTTACTCTCTATTGACTCTATCAAGATGATGCTACTCCTCTATAGCAGCTACTCCTCTTATAGACGTCTCCACCATGACAGGCTCCTCTCGTTTGGCTAGGCTCGAAAGCGGCATGTTGGTTTCTAGTAACACTCTAGCTTAGTAAAGGTAAAATACTGTTTTACTGTTAAGCTATTTCCAAGAAGTGATCTTTCTCCATGTTTTCTGGGATTGATTCAACTTCAAAGGATATAGTGAGGGGGTGACCATATAGATCAGTTAAACTCCCCATGTATGTAACTAGAAATAGATATAGATATCCCCTATAAACTAGATTGGGATAAACGACTAATTTGTATTGAGGTGTCTGTAATACAACTCCAACACACTCCTGCACGTTTCCATAAAGGATACCGTGGAACGAATAATTAATTAATATTGGTTGCTCCATTGGGAACAGTTGTTGGTCGAGGGAGACCAATTGCTAGGTTGCTCGGCATTCCGCTTGGTGGCGAGAAGCTTGTCATCCATAGCAATGCTGACAAATACTGTCACAGTCAATGTGGACATGTGGACAGTGTCGTCATGAAAAGAACTGTGGCTACCACTCCTGTGAGTGTTGCCACTCCTGTTATGACTTGCTGTGGCAATTGATGCCGTCACTTGATGTTGCTGTATTCGAAAACTGGGAAGTTCCGATCACTTGTTAAACCGTGGACTGGGAAGTTCCGGTCACTTGTGTATTGCTGTAGCTGGAAACTAGGAAGTTCGGCTGCATTCTCGTAGACTCAAACTGTGCTCTTGACTGGCGGTGTAGACTGAACTGGACATCGATATGCCATGGTCTCAATCGCCATGATGTGTGGAAACATCAATCCATTCAGGCTTGATACTGGATTTGGAAATCAGGTGGCATAGTCTGTGCAATAGTTGGTAGCTATCTGGAGTCAGCTTTTTGTCCATTGGAATGGAACGTGAGTGTCTCTTCTTGTTGGATGTCCAAGAAGTGTTGGATGTCTCTGCTGTTGTCTTTTCCAGAGAATGGAATCCTCTTCTTCCCAGTGGGGAAGCTTTTTCCTTCATCACGGCCTCCTATTCTTTGGATCGAATGGCTGTGACTTGTTGTACATGAATGTGTGCTTGCTTGATGGGACCTTGGTTTGCACCTCTTGTAGATGGATGCTGGCAACTTGTGGCGTTCCGTCGAACTGTTGCTTGCTTTGAGCTGGTTCCATGGTGGAACTGTTCCTGTGGACTGTGGGAATCCTCTGCAGAAGATATCCCGGTAGCTGGTGTGTGGCTACCCTTGCTTGAGTAAGCTTGCTCTGCTTGATAGGCTTTGCCTCGATAGCTTTGCTTGGTCGCACTTACAATCTCATGATGGATCTTCTGAGTCGATCCGAGAGTCAAACTAATCGATCTCGTGTCGCTGCTTGTGATTCATCGCTTCGTGTCATTCGATCTGGCATGATCGTTTCTTGTCAGTCGATCTGGTGTGTCAATCTGGATAGATCGATCGAGAATTCAAAGGAAGGTTGAAAAAGGTTTGAGACTTTGGTTTTGGTGGGTACAACTTTATCAATACCACTCCTGTTGTCACTGTTGGCACACTCTGTGAGCTAGCTGTGGCAGGACTTGTACTTGTTGTAACCAAAGCTGGCTTGGTTGTTTGGACATTGGATGCAATTGGATTGCTGGGGAGCTTGAGGCGGTGCCTCTAGGATTCCTGAGAATCGATAGCACTCAGAGTGTCTATCAGTGCTTGGGTAAGCAGGCTCCTACCTTGAAAGGCTTTGTAATCCAAGTCTCAGTCGTCGTGTCGCTGGCTTGCAATGAGTCCAAAACAAACTTTGGAAGTGTTGCTCGCATCCCGCTTGTGCGTGAGGCTGAGCGGTGGAGACGAGACAATAGGACATTGTCATCATCGGAAAGCCTTTGTGGCTGGCACCCTCTGAGAGTGTGCCACTCCTGGAAGACTGGTGTCGGATGATACCGTCACTTGGTTACCTGCGGCTCAGACTGGGAAGTTCGGCTGATTGGACACTTGATGGGCTGGAAGCCCTTCGTGATTGAAGCTGTTGAAGCTTCTGGAAGTCGTAGACTTGTGGGAAGTATGGCCTATTGGAAGGTGCATGGAAGCTGGAATGATGTAGCTTGGAAGTCACGGACTTGTTGGGTTCGACTGAACCTATTTCTTGGATGGTCTCGATGTCTGAAGATGGATGAGGAAATGGTTGAG
>CAICTM010002369.1:0-15378 GCA_903772945.1 Seminavis robusta
TTCCTTAAGAGTAGCATGTAACATATAAAATCCTTCAGCCAACATCTTATTTCTTCTTCAACTCGGTACGCAGATTTCCCACGTCCTGGGAAGCCTTCTTAGCTTTCTCAGAAGCATCGGTGGCGCTGCGTTCCACTTTTGAAATCGTATCCAACGCCGTCTTCAAGGTAGAACGCAAAGACTTCACGTCGTCCGAAACCGTGGTGAGCTGTCCACACGGTGTTCCAGCTGAAACTCCATGACCTCTTTCATGATAGAGGGATGGCTCTGAAAGCCCCGAGTGATGATGTCGTCTGCTTTGTTCAAGGACTGCATGATAGTCCAAATGAATAATGCTCGATCAGACTCCGAAGTCAAATCCGTGACTCGCAAGGCACGAGCGCGAATGGTGTGCAGAGTGTTGAAGAACTGAGATAAGCAGCGTCCAACAAGCAACCAAGCATCCTTGACTGGGTAGTTTGATGCGGTAGTCAACGACCCAGTATGATTGGTGATGTAACTTAAAACTTGATGAGCCTGATGGAGCGCTTTCCTAGTCATGTAGGCTTCAAGCGTCCCTCAGGAGTGTACATGTCGCGGCGAGCTTCGAACGCAGACGCCATATCCTCGAGTAAACCAATCATTCGATTCTTCTGGCTATTCACGCTCTCGTCGTATGCACCATAGGAAGGCAGCAAAGCCCCAAAGCCCTTGTTATGATCCACCATGCGGTTGGCTTTCATATCGGTGGAACTGGCAAAGAAATAAGGAGGACGCTCGTGCGTCAATGTTGCCAGAAGCTCGCTGTCTTCTGGACTGCGATGTGCCTTCTGAGAAGTTGTCAAAGACCTTGATTATTCTTCGCCGGTCTGGACATCACGCCACATCTGAACAAAGGCCGAGAAAACGTCCGTACAACCCGCAATGGCCGACACGCCTTCTCGTCAAACGAACTCTTCCACGTCTTGCACCGAGCTGAAGACGCAGTCATCTGATCGAAAAGAGTCGGCATCTTGCGACTTGTTGGAGATCTTCTGGAGACGAGCCTCCATGTCTGTCATCCTAAGACGTAGACTATCCATGTTGTCCGAGACTTGCTCCAGTGTATCCTTGAGACGTTGCTCGAACAACATCTGTTCAGACTCCAACCCAGTCAGTCCTTTGCTGATCATGTCAATGTCTCGTCGATCATTCGTGGACAACCCTGCTGAGCTTCCTGTCTGGCCTCGAAAAGAGCTCAAAGCGTCCTCAATGGTCCTTCCCACCTTCTGGAAATTCTCGCCCACCGTCGTGAAAGTGTTGGACATCTTTTCCTCCAAGCTGGACAAATTGCTGGGACTAGTCGAAACCAGAGACTCTACAGTGGTGCGCAGAGTGGCACCTGCTTCTTTGTTGACCATGACAGCCTCAACAATGGTGCCGCTACCAAATTCTGGCGGTGAAACACCCAGCCTGGCATCGACCAGCAACAACGCTCGCTTTCCTGCCAGAAATTTCAAGTCGGATTGCTCGAAGGCATCAGTAATCCGTGATGTGAACGTCACAACTGTGCGCCTCAGTGTGTCCACATTATCGCTCATTTCCAGCACGGCCCCGGACAAGAGCTTGATGTCGTACATGACCGCGTCCTCTTCTCCATGCTCAGCTTCCGATAGAAACTTCAACTTGGACTTCACACCGCTCTTGAGGTAAGCTTGATCCAAAGCTGAGTTCAATTCGTCATCCGCATGCTGGAAGGAAGGATGTGTCTTGGCAGGGGTTTTCAAGAACCGTTGGGCCTCGCTAAAAGAACCCGATGACCCGGGACGTCGAACAGGAGTCCCTGATGGGTTGTCCAATGAGACTTCTTCCTTAAGCCCCCCTTGAGTGTTCAAAATAGCTCTAAGAACATCAGCAGTCTGGAAGGAAGACTCGAGCGCCTCTCGAGGCACTTCTGCAGGTAATGCCGCCATCTTGCCCGAAGGTTCGGCGAAAGCCTGATCCTTCTTAGAGGGAACTTGAACAAGCACCACGTCTTCATCGCCGAAACTGATCTTGCCTTCTTGATGTACTACCACATCGCACTGAGTGCGCAAACAGATCCTGTTTTTGGCAGAACCCCTGATATAGCCCCTGCAGCTATCATTCCTTACAACAACAAAACGAGTCTTACCTGAAGCATCACCCGGCGAGCTACCTTCATTTCCGTGGACCTCCACTACACCCCCCCCCCCGTCACTACTGGAGCGAGTAGAAGAGGGTGAAGATGCAACCTCGAAAGGAGCAAACGCAAAACGATTGGTGGTCATGGCGACTATCGTATCTCAAATTTTTCTCTGCAAACTAGCCAGGATGAGTAAGAGAATGATCAACTTTCACTTACACCAACCTGCTAGTTTCCAGGCTAGTCTCAGTAGCTTCTGGGTCTCCTGCTTCAGGAAGAATCAGTACCTGGATTCCAACTGGAGCTTGGTTGAATGACCTTTGCAACCAAGCGTGGGTCTTGGATACTCTTGACTGAAATGACTTGTGGGCTGATCCTGTACCCAATCAGCTTAGCTGGTGGCAAAGACGGATCGTTCTGTGATATAGTGAGAGGCAGGATGCTTGGTGACGTACTAATAGTCTCTCCTTTGTTGGTGATTCGTGGTCGCCAATAGATTGTAAACTAGCCTTGTTCGATTCTATCTATTAAAGTCAGTAGCTCTAAGGGTTTGACTGGAGGTTAGAAACAATTATGAGCTATTGGCTTTGGTGGTTTCTGTCCCCGAACGGCGGTTAGCATTGGTAATTGCCGTTAGAGGATCTGCTGGATCTACATCCAAGTATCGGTCCCGCGAGCCGGGCAGTCATACTGGTTGGCTTCGTGGGACGTGCTTCTGATATAAGGGTCAATGTCGCAGTGGAACTGGAACTTTAACACACCCTCGCACAAGGAGTACGAAGTGTGAATGTTGATGTAGCTGGTGTGATTGGCTTGGGATGGCATTGGGGAGCTATCTGTGGTGTCAGGTTCATACAGGTAGGTTGGTCGCATGTTCTGGTGATGCTTTGCTGGGTGGTGTTTGGAGGGGTAGTCGGCTAGGTTGAGTGAGCCGGGTTGCCAGTACACTGTGTACTGGTTTTGGTTGACTCGATCTTGCAGCTAGTAGAAATGCATATCAATGGCCTTGGAGCCTTTCTGCTTCACGGTGTCATTGATGATGCCTTCCGCAACTCTCTTTTCTATGCGCATTGGGGTGGCTGGCTGTGAGTGTCCCAGGTATTCTAGTGTAGTTCGAAGGGGGCATCCTTCTTGGCCGAATTCGAATGCTGCTCATGTTTCGGCTTCTGCCGTGGAGGAGACTACCATCTTGAGGATGGGGCTGATGACAAGGATGGGTCCGTTGTGTAGTGGTGGTTGTGGTGGCACTGCGTCGTCACTGCAATAGAAGTACCCTGCTACTCTGGACCGTGCGCCTGGTTCACTTAAGTAGGAGGCGTCACTGTCGATGCGGAGGACCATGGGGCTTTGTTTGTAGCGGATTGTCGCATTGGTGTGTGTGGCTGCATAGTCAAGGAGCTTGTGGCATGCTTTGAGAGTGTTGGTTGTTGGTGTTGCTTGGGTGGTGGCTATGGCACTGAGGGCAGTGAGCATAGCATTGTCAATGGCTCGTGCATAGAAGAGTAGCACACCGAGGATTTGTTGTATGTGTTTTTTCTCTTTGTGGTTGAGGGGTGCAGGGGTGTCTGAATCAGATGTCATCTGGATGTCATACTGGAGGGGCTTGGCTGTGTACGGTGAGTGTTCTGGTTTGGTGGGTGCTGGATGTTTGAACCGTTCGAGGGCTTTGTCGATGTACCCAGGCATGGATAGGTCACAAGTGTGGTTGGTGTAGTCCCATTTTATGTGGATGCCACTGTAGAGGTCTCCCGTCCAGTCGGTAGTGATGGTGTATTGTTTTTGTAGCACGGTGGCGAGGTGCGGTGTATGTTCCTTCCAAACGTATTTGACTCCGAAGTCGTCCACAATGAGGACAAAGGATATTGGTCTGGTTTTGTGTTTGAAGAAGGCCAGAACGCATTTGGATTGGTGGTAGCCATGTTGTTTCAGGTGGGGGGCGAGTCGGTCGTTGGCGACACGTCCTGCTTGGGGTAGTCCGTACATGCATCCATCGATGGCCACGTAGCAGAAGCCGCGGTCGTCGATCAGGTTTTGTTCACGGAGTTGGTATTGTTGGATGATCCAATCCGGGATGATGGAGATGTGGATTTTCATGTACTTGGTGCGTGGCAGTGGATTGCAAAGGTAGCAGTCTTTGATGTCCATTGTCATGAACTTCGCGTCTGGTGTGCTGAGGACGCTGTTGAGGAGGAGTTTGGTGGTTGTCATGTCTGCTGTTTTGGTGGTGGTTTTGAAGGGGTAGTTGATCGTGTCACTGCCAAAATCCTGGCAGGCCTAGTATTTAGGCGAAACTGCCCAAAGGGATGAACACTGGATCCACTGCGGTTGCCCACTTTGCAGTGTTCTGTCACCAGCAACTCTGACGTCCTGTAACATACAAGGCGAGGGCAACCGGAGTGAGGTCCAGAGCCCAGTGTTAATCCACACTGGCCTCTGGATTGAGCTTTACACTGAGGAGAGTTTACCTCAGTCTCTCATACGCTTAACACTGAGGAGTTTAGCTCAGTCTCTCACACTTATTTTTAAAAGCCTTTCCTACCAAGGCTACACAAAAACTAGTGACTTAGATAAACACACAGGAGTAAGATTTGATGAACGCAAAGCACAATACTACTATTTACTATACGTCTGTACAATGGATTGTAAATATATTACATTATTCCTTCTTTTTATTGCCCCTCGAAACGCCTTCAGAGAATGGCCATGTGTCAAGAACTATTGAAAACTACACTATTACTATACGCATTTATTCAATGCATGATTCGAAATTGAGAGGACTCCCTTACTAACGCCTGTGCAGGCTTGCGAATGTCCTATTCCTACTTGTCAACCGAAAGATATAAAGTTAAGAATTCGAATCCTGCATAAGCACAGAGTTTATGCTCAGTGGCTCCCCGTAGGGTCGTTATTAATGAAGCAATTATTTAAGCCTTTTCTACCAAAGCTACACAAAGTTGGGTAACTTAGACCAACACAGGGAGTAAGATTTGATGAACGCAAACCACAATACTACTATTTTACTATTGGTCTGTACCATGAATTGTAAATCTATTACATTATTCCTTCCTTTTATAACGCCTCCAGGGAGTTTGACATGTTTCACGAACTATTGAAAAGTACACTATTACTATACGTTCTGAGTCAATGCAGGATTCGAATTATAGGCTTATATCTTTGAGGGCGCTCCTACTAATGCCTGTGCAGGATAAAGAATGTCCTATGCTTAGAAGACATAAGCCAGGAAATTCAAATCCTGCATAAGCATGCCATTGCACCCCTTAGCATAATTCGCTATATAAAGTACTGTACGAATCTACCTACTAGTGAATTCACCAATTTATACTACTTTACTATACGGATATACTTCTGTGCAGGATTCGTGTTCCGTTTGCGACTTGATGCATGTTTCACAGGTCATTTTTACTTACGCCTGTGCAGGAAACGATTTTACTGGTTAATAGATGACATAAGGTCATTAGTTCGAATCCTGCATACCAAGCTTTTTGCACCCGTAGCATAATGTACTATACGTATTGCTGTACGTTTCTACCTACATGTGCAGTCACGCATTCTCATTATATGTCACTAGTCAATCTAGGAGATAAGTAATTCGACTTCTCCATATCAATGCTTTTACACGCTGTGAGTAGCATCATTTACTGTACAAAGTACTGTACGCATCTACTAATTCACGATTCGAAAGGGAATTTGGTACCATTTGTGCAAACCACTATACGATTCCCTAGTAAAATAGTAGGATTGTGGTTTGTCAACACGGAATGATACTCTATCTCGCTATCTCGCTAGCTATCTCGCTAGCCAGCTAGATAGCTAGATAGGTACATCTAAAAAGCGCATCTGAAGGTAGGATACAAATCTAGAAGGTAGGGTATCGATTAAAGTCGAAGGTCGACCCTACGATACAGATCGGTATGGTACCTTCACCATCCACAAGGTAACCTTGTCCATTGATATCCAAGGGAGAGTCAAACGTGGAGCTAGCTCTGCTACTGATCTATAAGTGTCTATCTAATGAAAGGAAGGTCTATTTGGTTGGTAATCGCCGTTCTATTTTCTTACTATTCTAGTTACATCTGTCGTACACAAGAAGAGGCAAGTCGACGACTTGGCCAAATCCACCAAGTCCTCGATGACCGACTTGTGCATACAGGAAAATGGGTACCGACACCGGAATCACCACAAAAACACTAGGAAATAACAGTGGAGGAATGAATCCAGTAGGAGAATCCACTCTCTTGTGTGTTGTCGCGCCTCCTCTTGTTGCCATTCAATGACTCGACGACAATCTCCTCTCTGTTCATGCTGTTGGTAGGGCTGGAGTTAACAGATTCCTCCGTAGCGGTAGCCTCTCCTCTTGTATCCGTAGCAGTCAATCGTTCGTTCGAAAAGTACTCAACAATGGTAATTCGTCGTCGTCGGCAGTGCAGCAGAGAAAACAACAAATAGATGTGAGTTTTGTTTTCTGTGCTCAACTGCAGATGACCGGAGACTTACTCTTGTTTTTCAAATTGCACCAACTTGGCCGTCATGGGCCGAGAACTGACTGCCATCCCATGGTCCATAGGATTCAATGAGGGATGGCTTTCAAATCTGCACCAGAGAAGGACGGCTTGAGTGAGGCTTGATAGAAAAGGCAAGATTCGATTCGAATAATTAAAATAACTCACCTGTTGACGGCTGAGATCTGACTGCCTGCCCATGGTCCATAGAAATGAATGAGAGATGGCTTTCGAATCTACACCTTCAACAAACACTCTTGATATAATATGATAGGCTTACCTTGAATCAAATCGTTCGTTCGATTGGCTGATTGGATAAAGCACTCACCATTGTTGTCGGCCATGTTGGGGATTCGCGATTAGGGATTCAACCTGTACCTCTGTACTAGAATTTCACACCAGTAGAAAAACAGAGCCCACCCACTTTTTCAGTAGTATCTCAATAGCATGACAATGGTAAACTAGAGAGCTTAGTGAATCTAACATACTACTGAAAAAGCTTACTGCTATCGACAATAGCAGTGGTCTGTATCAAAGCAACGAAGAGGAGACTACCGAAACGACGAAGAATCGATCGAACGGCAGCAACGGCCGCGACGACGCGACGAGTCAACGACCGTGACGACGCGACGAGAAGAAGACCGTCGACGACGCGAAGCACAAGCCCGATACAAGACCGACGACGACAAGAGGATCATCGTACCGAAGAACAGTCGAAGGATCGACAGCAACCAGAGAAGCCTGTCGAAGGAACGACAGCAGCAGAGGATCCGAGGACGGATCCAAAGAGCAAGATCGGCCAACGAAGGATCGTCGTGCCGAGAGCAAGAGTTTCATCGGCAGAATCCACAAGGATTGCCGATAGGAGAAGAGCCGACAGTATCCAGACGGAACTGTCAGAGCCGACAACAGCGCGAAAGCCATAGTGCCAGTGCACCAGCGCAGGGGCCAAGGACGGGCACCCAACCAAGGAGGCACTCAACAAAGAAACGGGTTTGGAAAGGCTGCGACTGCACAGTGTGAAAAGCAATCAGGCTCACCCTTACAAGATCTTTAGTTATATAGACTTAACACTCCCTAGCCAGGAGTATAATTTGAAGTTTATCGCCCCATAGCCGAGTGACAAATAAGTAGTTAATGGAGAACTTAAAATAAAAGAGCTAGTCAATAAAAAAGAATAAATGAAATAGTCCACCTACCGTAGCATAGACATGAGCGGAAGAGGTAGAGGAAGGAGTGGCCGAGGCGGCAGAGGCGGCAGAGGCGGCAGAGGAGGAGGGCGTGGAAGATCCAGCCCATCGTCTTCGAACCAACAAACAGGTTCATGCAAAGCCCTCGAACACCATGTGTTCAATTTCGGTACAACTGGATCGGCAACGGCAGACCAAATGATACGAACATGGGAGAAGATCACCATCTACGTTGGACAACAGATGGGTGAAGACATCGGCAATGAGCTCCCGAACCTGACACCAACCGTTTTGAAAGCACCGGCATACTCAGCGGAGACCCAGGCAAGGCTCCGATCAGCAGCCGAACGACGCAAAGAGAAAAACACACGTCTACTAAAGGCGAACTGGGCCAGCCTAGAGGTGCTGGACCAACAGATAACCGCAGTCAGTCAGGACTCGAATGAAATAGATAGGTGGCGAGCGTTAACGATAGAAAAAGCAAACATCGTAAATGCCATAGACAACCTAGAAGAAGCCATACAAGATCCACCGGAAGAGGAACTCCGGGGACCAGAGAAAACAGAGTTTGGAGGACTCATGAAGACCTACCATAATAGGTTAGCAAAACTCCAAGAGAATAAGGGCAAAGCATTCAACTTGATCCTCGGGCAATGCACCCGATTGTTGAAGGACAAGATGATACAGAATGCTGACTATGAGACCGTTCTGCTGAAATGCGACCCACTGGAGTTACGAAAAATGATCCATAAGACAATCATGGCCCAGACAGATGATAACTACGTGTACCACACCATCTATCAACAGGAAAAGGCACTGTTGAATTTCCACCAAGGGAACCTTACCGCTTCCGAATACCACGAGCAATTTACCACCAAGAAGGACATTGCACTATCCGTGGGCATTTCCAAGGTACACCACGCAGCGATGCGACATACAGCTAAACTGCTGCACAAAAAAGTTACGACGACCTCACACCCGAGGAACAGACTAAAGTCATGGAGTACGCTGAAGAACGATACTATAGCTACATCTTCTTAACAAATAGTTCAGCTGAGAACACCAAACTCAAACAGAACCTGGGGGACGACTATGCCAAAGGCACTGACAACTATCCCCACACTATCCATGGCGTATAACACCTCTTGGACAAACGCACCAAGAGTAACACCCCCCGACAGTCCACTTCCCACAGAAGCTCCTTTGCTCAGACAGCACAAGGCGGGAGAGGACAGGGTGGTGGCAGAGGAAGAGGCTGCGGAAACGGAAACGCAGGCTTCGATAGCAAATTCTGGAAAGATAAAGAATGCTATAACTGTCACGAGACAGGGCATCCAGCCTCGAACTGTCCAGACAAAACCAAAAATAAAGATGACGACGACAAGTTGAAACAAAGCAAGTCGAGCAAGCGTAGCAAGTCAAGCAAGTCGAGCAAGAAAAGCTCGAGTAGCAGTCAAAGCAAGACCCTCGCTACAATCGGCAAACTGTCAGGCAAACTGTAGAGGTCACTGACAACCCTACAGGAAGAACAAGATGACGCTGACTCTGACATCACGGATTCCGATTCAGAGAAAACGAAGAAAAGCTTCTTTACGTTCATAAGACAAGCTGCGCTCGCCCAGAGCAGCTAGACACGACTAGTAGAGGATTAGGTGAGTGGAGAGACTCGGCCATTTACTGAGCCGACCGTCTCCAGTCCCCGGGGTACCATTCCGGGACTGGGAGTCCCGGATGGATCCCACACGGCAAAAGGGAGTCCCGGGAATGTGATGTTCCACGGGACAGCCTTGAGTCGTGCAACCAGGGAGGGAGAGGTGGGATAATCTAATCTAGGTTCTTGCCTTCAGCGTCGGCTGAGTGAAGAATTGTGAGCTGAGAGAGAGACAACCTTCTTGCGATCGGCCTTTCAATGGCTGATCTTGGCTAGGTCGCTGGCTTTAGTGATTCATGTTTGCCGCTGTTGATCTTGCCAAATGTGGTCTTGGACGGGCGTCATTGCCTTAAGGGTAATCTTGTTCGAGAGGCATTGAGGAGCTGATGCGGTGCATCATCATGTGGGGTATCCATTTCCGGAACGCAGGTGATCACCTGCGAGATGTAGAGATGTACTTGAGTTGTAGGTGAGGAGCGTGGGAATTAATTTTGCAAATTGTGAGATGGTCCTCTCGGCAACCATGATTAGGGTCATAGTTGCGAGAACCCATCAGGGTTCAAGTTTCCATGCTGCGGGGCGTGGAACTCGGACGGGGGTTCCCCAGGCATGTTGCTGCTCAACACCGAGCGCAGACAAGCTGCGCTCGCCCAGAGCAGCTAGACACGACTAGTAGAGAATTAGGTGAGTGGAGAGACTCGGCCATTTACTGAGCCGACCGTCTCCAGTCCCCGGGGTACCATTCCGGGACTGGGGAGTCCCGGATGGATCCCACACGGCAAAAGGGAGTCCCGGGAATGTGATGTTCCACGGGACAGCCTTGAGTCGTGCAACCCAAAGCCAAAGGCAAAACAGGGAGGGAGCGTAGCGGGGTGGGAGAAGTTACCCCCTGTCCAGGTGGAGGCGAGGACAGGGGGCCGAGGACTAGGGGTAGGTTAGTCCTCGTAGAGTTCTTCGTGGAGAAGAATCTCGTTGAAGTGTTGGGGCGATTGTGCCGGGAGGAGGTGGCGATCGTAGGTGCCTCCCGGGAAGTTGTACGCCCTGTGGTCCAACATCTGTTGGGAGTAGTGGTGGGTGGCGGCAGCGGCTTGGATGCACAGGTAGCGGAGCATGGCGTCGGACTTCCAGCGGCCGAGAAGGCGGATGGCATCCGAGTCCACATGGGCGCAGAGAAGGGCTGTGGTACCACCAGGACGGAGGGAGCAGGCAAAGATCTTGTCAGGGTTGATGCCGGTGTCGTGGGAGATGAGGGCCGCAGCGTGGCGGAGGGCGTTGGTGATGAACTGGGGCTTCACAGGATACCACCGGTTGCGGGCCGCATTGAAGTGGTTGAAGAGGGGAGTATCGGCGTCGGCGCCGTTGGTACGGAGGTGGTAGACCACACGCGCGAGGGACTTCACCAGGCAAAGCCACGGATCAGAGGTCGGGCGGTGGCCCACGGACTCGCCGCGGACAGCATTCTTTTGGTCAGTGAACGTAAACGTGGCATTGGTGAGGCACGCGTGGTTTTTCACGTCATTCAAAGAGATGGTGTCACCGCGGACTTGGAGGCCGCCGCGGACAGTGAAGGAGACATTACAGAGGCAAAAGGCTTGGCTTCGGGATTCAAGGTTCCCGGTATCCAGGTACTCCGCAGGGCGTAGGAGCCAGAAGAAGGCCAGGATGCAGAGGTCTCGGACGTGGCGGTTGAGGGTCCCCCAAGTGGCGTCGTCGTAGTCCAGGGCATCGAGCATGGCTTGGAGGATGGAGAGGTTGACGGGGTAGGCGCGGTCAGGGGGTCCATCTTCATCTCTGAGTCCTTTGAGGAAAGCAGCGAGTATTGGATGGTTGTGGTCGGATCCAGCCTTGAGCTTTCGGGCGATGAGTGGAAATCCACGTGAACTCCCATTGTGGTGCGAAGCAGCTGTGCTGGTTTAGCCAGGTGGAAGAATCGCTGTGACATCTGTATACTCCAACAGTAGGGTCAGCAGTACAGCCATCTGGCAATACAGAAATAGCTGAGGAACTCTATATACCCAAGGGTGATGCAGTTCTTCAGCCAAGACCAATATAGAAAGTTAGCTTGCCAGCACCAGCCAAATGAGATGCAAGAGAGCCAAAGCTGCATGGCTGAGTGCTGTCGAGGATTTTGTGTTCAGTTGATTTTAGCATAGTTTAAAGAAGAAGAAGTAATGAAAGGATAGTTGACCAGATACAGCCTCAATAGCACTAGTTTCCCCACAGTCGAAGCCTTCCTGTGTGGATTGTGCCAAGGCAAAGAGTAAGTTGTTCAATCATTGCTGTGGAGATTGAATAACAGTGACAGCCAGCTTTGTGGCTGGCCCATTCCCACTGTCAGAGGAGTGAGGCTCCAAGCAGAGCTCTCCACTCCCAGCCAGCTCCTTGTGCATCTACCCTGACTGGATCTCATCGGATTAACTTGTCGCAGATTGCAAGCGCAAGGAATGGCTAGTAGTGTGGAAATCGAGGAGGAAGAAGACGAGGACAAAGGAATTGTCGCCGATCAACTGCCGACACAGCGAACGACCGAAAACTGGAATAACAACCGTCTCAAGTGGAAGCACTTGGTCCATTGGCCAACTCAAGGGTTCTCTACAGGATAGACCAGCCAGTTCCTCGGTTAATAGACTCGGTCTTAGTACAATCGGTCGTCGAGTGGCAGAGGACAATCGCGACGGACAATCGCAACCGAAACTCACATCGCGAGCGGCGACACAACAACTGGAGCGGTAGGAGTGAAACCAAAACGTCCACCTACTAACCTGAAGGTGCTTGAGAAGATACACCAGCCAGTTCTTTGTTAATCGGCGTGGTTACGGCTGTCGACAGTGGAATAGGAACGGCAGATTGATCCTACATCATTGTCGACTTTCGATACGTAAATCTCAGTCGTGCCTGCGGCGAAGGTACTGCAAAGGGAACCGGTACTCACAAGAGACTCACAAAACCGGTACCGAACGCACCCCTTCCGAGTGACGTCTGTCCCGAAAGCAAGCCGACGTTCGCGCGATCAACTCGCCTCACATTTTCCTCTGCATTCCGAACTCGGAAGATACTTTATTGAAGATACGTGGTGCCGACTCGAGTACGACGTATCGATCCAGTGTAACTCACAACACCACGAGAGCACCTTCCAGTCGGTTTCGAAGGATTCCAAGGGTATCAGTGTGTCAAGCAGCCTCTGTTTAGTCATTGACTAGCAGTGCAAGACCTCAAGTCTACATTTGGATTTTTCGTGGCAGTTCTTGTTCAACACCTCTACAGAACCACACTCAGCCAGCACAACAGCGGTCATCATGGGTACCAGCAGAAGCAAGAGGAGGAAGAAGCAGCAGCAGCAGCGCCAACAGCAACAGCTGCAGCAACAGCAACAGCAACAGACACCACCACAGGATGTGGCAACACCGTTGGCAACAAATACACCACCGGTGCCACCACCACCACCACCGGCAACACCACCAGGTAGCACTGAACCACCACCATCCACTCCTGTCAAGTCACCAGTGGATCCACCCTCAGTCCACCGGCTACCTGTGGTTCCCCCACCATCTTACCAACCCAGTGGATCATCTGTTGCATCCTCCAACCTTGCCAAGCATGATACCACCATGATTAGCCAACAGCTAGCACAACTGGTGGAGGCATTGCACCAACAAAAGGAGGAGACCATGGAGCGCCAGGCTGCTTTTGAGGCCAGGCTATCCCAACAACAACAGGACATCAACCAGTCTAGTGTCTCCATCCATGGGTTGGTCCACACCTTGATGGACCAAACCAACAAGCAACTTGGCCTCATGGGTATTGGAGGGATCAGCCCTATTCCTTCCAATGCATCCTCTTCATTGGATCACCATCCTAATGGTTTACTGCCCATGCGACAAGGTGTGGAAGGAACCACTGGTTCTATAGCACAGTCTCAAGGCAGTTCAGAACCAATTGGTTTGGGTTCAGGATTGAGTGATGTTGGGGGCCATCCTGGTCCATCCCCTCAGCCCCAAGTGGATATAGATGTTGCCATCCCACCTTGTGGAGATGAAGTCATTGACCATTTGAGGGCCCTCAAGGAGGAGGATAAGACTACAAAGACTACTTCAACCCAACCAACACCAACACATGGCAGCAGTATACCTTCAACATTCTCCCTGCCTTACACCCCTGTACCACCGGTGTCATCCAACCACGCCCCAACTCAACCTGTTCAACCTGTTAGCAGTACAGCCATCTTCCAATACCCCAAACGGTACCACAGATCTGGAGACGACAACCGTTCTACAGACAGCCAGAATCTCATCTTTCCAGAGGCATTGCCCACAGACAGGAAACACACTACTCAGGAAGGTGGATCATAACCCCGACATGCGGAAGGTATGGGTCCGCTATGACAGGCATTGAGTGCTGATGAACTCCCTGCCAATGTGCCAACCAACCCTGCACATTGGTCAACAGAAGGTATCCTTGACGGTCTATTCTTCACTGACCAAGGAGAGTGGATCATCTCTGATGTCAGGGATAGGTTCTTCAACCATGTCAGCCACCCACCCACACACACAGTCACCACAGCCTCACTCCACCACAGCCTATACCTCACCTGGATACCAGACCGCGCACATGGAGGAGCCATCCAAGCAGGTAGGCAGCGATATTGTAAGGCCCAGGTCCAAACCATCTCTCTTCTCCCATCTAGAAGGGACATCTCATATGGACAAGGTAATCAAGGCAGGATTCCAGAAGATTTGTGATCCTGGAACCCTGGTGGCTCCGGCTACATGGTGGTGGTGGCAAAAAGGCTTTGCAGACAGGGCGGGTATTGTTCCCAGGCGGAGGCCCCCTGGGAATCCTTGGGATCCCGATGGCGGTGGTGACCATCCAGCTGGCCCTGGGGGAGGTGGAGGAGGAGAAGGTCCCAGACGCAAGTTGTTCCATGCTAAACCCGATGCCAATGCGTACACCACCCTCAAGTCAAACAAGGATTTCGACCAATTGTACAGCGTGTTTATAACAAAGGCTAGGGCACAGGGATTCTACGCTCTCTTTGACTCCAATTATGTGCCATTGGACCAGGAGTCTGCTTCTGAGCTCCGTAGGATGAACGAATGGTTCTATGCGGTCCTGCAGAAAATCATCAAGACAACCAAGGGCAGGTGATAGTCAAGGAACATTTTCATGATTGTGATGCTTTCATATCTACATGCATTGATCCAGGATGCCACACCTCTGTGGAAGGTACACTGGAGTCTGTGGAGACCCTCAACTGGTCACCAGGGTCAAGTACTCCACAACCAAGGGTTCTGCGTGGAGTTCATCATCCACTAGATGAGGTTCTCACGGTACAATGACTCCAAGACCAAGCGCAGGATAAACTCAGTGATAGTATCCAGAAACTGTTCCTGCAGCAGGCTTTCATCGACATCAAGGTCCTCAATGACATCAGGCCAGAGAACAGGAGAACATGTGCAGTACGGTGCCCACATGATCCTATTCATATGAGAAATACAAGGAGGTCTTGACCAATCTGCTACCAGATTTGATGTCACCACAAGCTTCTACCCCCTAGTAGATCTCGCAGAGCCAACATGACTATGATGAAGAGTCTGAGGATGAAATCGGGCAACCTGATGGCATGGATAGCCCACCAGATGACCCCATCATCTCCAAGCGTTTGCGGCCATGAGAGACCCTCTGTCCGGCTCCCAGACCAACATTGGACCCACTTTCCAGTACGGGCAAGAAGAATTGGCATCAATTTGATGACAACGACAAGAAAGTACTGATGGCATCACAGCCGCCAGCACCCGCCGGCCGCCAAGCCACGTTGCCAACAGCACATGGACCCCAAAGTGAAGCTGACTTACAGTCGGGACACACACCAAGGCTATCATTGGACGTAACCCAGGC
>CAICTM010002370.1:0-15378 GCA_903772945.1 Seminavis robusta
GCTATGAGAGCAACTGTCCATGGAGTGACCAAGTATTACATCTCAACGGTTTTACCAGAGAGATTGATTCTGAGGACTAAGATGGAAGCGGACGTCGAACGTGTTCGACAACGCAGAGAAGCAGCGATCCAAGTGAACAACACTCGAGAAGAACCGAAGAAGGATTGCCCATAACTACAAGAAGGGTGATCACGTTCTGATCAAGAGCAGTTCGATGGATCCGAAGATGCAACTCAACGTTGGCCCTTTCAAGGTAGTGAGTTTCAACAAAGCATCAGGAACTCTTCATATTCAGCGAAGGAACTACATCGAGCCTAAAATCCACAGAAATTCAATGAGGGAAAGTCTGTGTTGCACATTCAATAAGAGCGCACTTGATTTTAGACGTACCTCGTAACAGTAGTGGTAGCGATAGCAGTAGAGACTGTAGCGGTAGAGATAGATCTATCACGATCTTCATCAATTGTGGTCTCCTCTTGTGGTCCGATGATCATCTTTGACCGTTTGCACTCTGGTCGCGACGCACCGGAGTCACGATTGCACCAGACAGAACTGATAGGATTCAGAGTCATAAGTGTAGATCAGAGTATTTACGTAGCGAGTACCGGTCATTGTGGTGGAGAGTTTCCTCTAAGTCCTGTCGCGATTCCTTTGGGAAATCGCGGTCTGGCCGCCTGCCGGCGGCCTAATCCAGTCGCGACAAGTCGCGCTTCGTGCGACTTCCTAGAATTTTCAGTCTTCTTGAGGGGAAAGTCTTGCTAGACATGATTACTGTTTTCATATCACCCACAGCGACATCTCGGAAGGCGGTTGCCATGCCTGTCCTTGAGAACCTTGGAAGAGAGGCAAGCGCTACAAGTATCGGTGCGAGGAGTTAGCCAAGGGGCAGTTCCCCAATACTAATCGATGATGCTGATTGAATTCCCAGGACTCTCTACAATCTATTTGTTGTGGGGTGTACCGATAGTATCGATAGTCACTGGTTGGAAAGATCTTTTTACAGCTGTTGTCGGTTGCTCGAGATTCCACGGCGCGCAAGCTCTATTCCACGATGAACTTCCGACAGTAGACGTCACCCTCAAAGTTGACGCCACCAAAGATTCAACGAAGTGGTACCATTCAACAAACGGAGTTGCCACCGGTCTTATCTGTCTATTGCAAAGATAGGTTTCTTCGAAACTTTAGAAGGACACAATCCAAATAACTTCTCACTCTTTTTTGTGTACCGGTAGAGCACTACAGTATCGTAGTAGCACCACCATGCCAAAAGACGAAGATGAGTCTCCCATCCGTCGCCGCCGTCGGCGTACATCGATCTTGATGGACGACGATGAGCTGCACGAACTAAGCGAGAGTTATGATGCAGCAGCCGAAGAGGAGGAAGAAGTTGGGTGCTCTGGAACAAGAAGATGATGACGACGATGACGACAAGCACGTCAAGTACGCCAAGCAACGAAAGGCGTCCCTGATGGCCAAGGGAGTGGTTCAGAAACGTCGACGATCTTCAACGCTCAGCGAAGCCAGCGACAGCGAACACAGTTTGACCCAACGAGCATTGGACAGTTTCCGTCATACGGCCGTTCTCTCGTTGAAATCCAACCGTGTCGATGCCTTTTTGGCAGCGCTGGGATGTGCCGGCAGTCTGGCATTGCTGCAATATTGGAGCGTCACGTTTCCTGCTTTTGCCCTCACGCACAGTTGTTTGGTCTCCAGTTCCATCAAGTTTTTCTTCAATGAGAATCCACCGTCGTTGCGAGCGTTTTGGCAATCCAGTATCATGGGGTTGGTGACAGGAATCACACTCCACTTTGTACCCACGCTTTGTGGTCACTATACCCGACATGTATTCCTATTTGTCACCGTCTTGTACTGGAAGTTGCAAGGAGGACTCTGGTCGGCCGCCAATACACTCGCCATGACGGTAGCCGACGACTCGGGAGGTTGGACGACTATGATCCCCACCACATTCATGATCAATCAATATTATTTCATGAGCAGCAGCAATGACAACGACAACGACACCAACAGCAATATCACCGACACTACTAGCAGTAATGGTCAGCCACTATCCGAGTCCACAGCAGACGACGTATTCCCCTGGAAGTTTGTCTTGCTACCCTACTTAAGCGGCCACTTGATTCTCTACACATTGGCCACACTCTTGTCCATGATTCGCACCCGTGTCCGGATTACTCTGATTCGACAAGAATTCATTTCCAAAGAAGTCTTTGGTGCTGGCACTAGTACAAGTATGAGTATTGTCTGTGGCAAAGAACGACGCAAACGATTGTGGCAACTCTTTCAACGCATGGATACCAGTGGCGATGGACAACTCGATGCCGTGGAATTACAAGTCGCCTTGCGAGCCGCCACAGGCACGGAAATTAGCATGGCCGATACCAATCTCATGATTCGAGCCGTCGATAGCGATGGAAATGGAACGGTCGATTTTGATGAATTCTGTGCGTCCATTGATAAATTGTGGATACAGTTGATAGAACGAATGAATGAAAATGAATGATAGAATGATACAGTAGAGCGAATGACTTTATGAATCAATAATGAATGAATGCAGGAAGCACAAATTGAAAGTGAGGAGGTAGAAGGAATTTAGAATCTATACAAATTAACTATAAGCAATGCCTGCTTATTTTTAAAAATACACACAAAAAACTGCAGCAAACTCGGAGCAACCATAACCAAATCGATGAGTGTCGTCGTGCCGATACAGCGCCAGGGGGAAGCATGATGATCGAGATCAGCCACCTGGTCAAGAAAACAGTAATCTACATATAGCAACAATTCATGGAATCAGTTATCGATCCAAACCCATCCCTGTCACGCCAAGTGCTCCATCTTGTCTTTACGAGGTCCGTGAAGGAGCTGTCGAATCATGTAGCTCTGCGTATCCAGAGCCCTTTCCATTCTGTCAATTTTAGCTTCCAGAGCGTTTTGCTTGGCAACCATTTCCACGTAGTTGAACTCTGCCGGAACCACAGCACGAGGATTTTCGCTATCGTCACAATTTTCCTCGCTATCGTCACAATTTTCCTCGACATTGCTTGCAGAATCCGCCTTGACACCATCTCTTGCGGATTCCTCCTTACAATCTCGGACCACAAAAGTATTGGCCCGTGGTGGCATTCCAATCACTGGTCCATTTGTCCTGTTTGTCACCTTTTCATACACCTGACCCTCCCTATGAAACCAATTCATCTTCTGTGCATAGTGGGTCAGAAAACTCACCAATACAGCAACAGCCATGGCTCCATAATGAATTATGAAGGTTCCAGCCATCTGCCGAAGTGTCAGCGTTTCTGCATCGATGTCGTCATCTTCTGCTGTTGACCCGCCCGCTCCCCTCCCACCAGCCTTTAGTTGTCGATGTCTTGGTCCGTCACCATCTCGAGGTTTCATTGTCGGCTGGTTTCTCCTAGACTGAAGACGTCGATCCCACTGGCCTTGCTCATCTTCCTCGTACTCACAGATGCCACCGTCTTCCTGTTCTCTGTGTCTTCGCCAGGCCTCGGTCAAGAATCCTTCCTCAATAAGTGCTGTAAGGTGCAAATTTACAACATGGCGGACCAAACTTGTGCACTTGTCACCAACATCAGCCTTTACAGCAAAGCCTGCCATGTTTGGCTTGATAATGTCACCCACCCACTCCAAATTGCAGTCTGGGTTGTATTCTTCGTCCAACTGCTTCGTGAGCCAAGTGTCTATTGTTGTCACTGCCAAAGCACATCTCCCATTCCTCAATGATTCATACATTGCCTTCTCATCAACTCGGGGCACCCGCTTTGCCCGTGGGAATGTTTCTAGGATGTGGAAGTCGGAATTGGTATTCTCAAAAGTGCAAACAGGATAGCCATAGACCACAGCTTCCTCCATAGAATCCTCGAAAACTGGATCAACCCTTGCCTCCACAAAAAGTGAGGCAAGATTTGCTGTGTATGTGGCTGTCAAAACCAATGCCCAAATTGTCATGCTGACTCCAAATATTCTTCCTGCAAGACTGCTTGGCGCATACTCAAAGTTCTGGGAGAAATTGATGGCACTGAGATATACATTGTCAGAGAACCATTGGTAGAAAGATCTGTCATCTCTCTCTCCATTAAGGTGCTCAATAAGCTGGTAGACAATTGCAGAAAAGAAAACTGTAAAAACAATCATTCCCCACACAGCAGGCTCAAAAGGCTTGGTCCAGTTGAGCAGATTAATGGCATAAGTGCCACTGTCGTGCCGTCTCTGGTCAATCAAGATGTAGCTGGAATCGTACCAAGGAGCTGTGTATGCCACTCCGTTTTCCATTCTTTCAACTGTGTGATCCCACCATTCAATGGAAATATCATAGTTTTCCACAGTCCAAAGCAACAGTTCCGTCCAGGTCATGTTGTAGACTTCGGGGCTCTCAACGACCCCAAATGAGGTGCGCCAGGTGAAATTGGCTCGTTGGGCAACAGCATCCATCAACTCTGCCAAAATTCCTGGACTGGTACTGGCAATCCCCTCCACTGAGTTGTAGATGAAATATGGGTTCTCAAAGGCTACGAAGGAAGGCCTCAATGCCAGACCTGACAGGGCATCCTTGAGCTCAGTCTCCCCAGCACGGTGTTTTTCGTATCTGTCACAGACATTCTGTCGGAGACTACTGGTAGTGTGGTTGGATGAGGAGGGAGTTGCATTGAAAGCTGGCTTCTCGCCACCAAAACCATTCACAAGGAAGAAACACAGGAACAGACGGACTATCGCCAGCAACACAGATGACCGTCGAACGCGAGTCATGTCAACCTGCTTGTTTTGCAGGACAATCAATGCCCGCACTTTTATTGAACAGAGGTATACCAGAACCACAACTCAAAGCCAGTGCGTTGATCAAGGCTGACTATATAGAAGCTTCGGCAGCTTTCAATGTTTGGATCTCCCGTACGGTATCGGGACGATGGTTGTGCGCTTGGCAGTTCAAGCCATTTCCTCAATTGCGTGTTGTTGTTTGTTGCTGTGGGTCCTCTACGGTACCGGTATTGCAGACCCCCGTGCTAAATAGTGCGGTGCGGTTATTACGTGACTCTCACGGGGGTGGCACAAAACAACTTCCTATTTCCGGCATCGCTTTGGACCACCTGATTGCACGGTTTACCACATTTATACTTTCAAACACATTATTCACCATTTTTACCTACGTTTGACACCCAAAGTTACCACAAACTGTAATTTATCCCTATCTTTCCTCCACCACCCTCCACCCCACGTTCTACCAACTTTTACCACTTACTTGTTTACCATCTTCGACCGACTTCGACCGCTTTCTACCGACTTCGACCGCGCTCCACTCTGTTCTTACGGATCTTCCAAAAACATTGAGGGGGTTGAGGGAAACATTATTCATTCCACAAGAACTGAGGCGGCTCCCTTTTATTACCACCTCTTGCCACCGCTTTATCTTTCAGCGATAGTGCGGGAAAGCTCGAAAAGAGACAACAAGAGTTGGTTTGAGCTATTGAAGTCAGTAGCTCTAAGGGTTTAACTGAGGTTAGAAACAATTAGAGCTATTGGCTTTGGTGTTTCTGTCCCCGAACGGCAGTTGGCATTGGTAATTGCGTTAGAGGATCTGCTGGATCTACATCTAAGTGTTGGTCCCGCGAGCCGGGCAGTCATACTGGTTGGCTTTGTGGGACGTGCTTCTGGTGGATATAAGGGTCAATGTCGCAGTGGGACTGGGACTTTAACATGAGCCACCCTACAATTCCGATTTTGCAGATTTCTCACAATTCCAATTTTCAATGATTTCTAACAATTCCAAACTTTTTGATTTCTCACAAATTCAATTTTGGCCACTTATCACAATTCTTATCCAACTTTCCAATTTCAATTTTGACGATTTCTCCAAATTTCAATTTTACCGATTCCTCACAATTCCAATTTTAATAATGACTTCTCTAAATTCCAATTGGACGATTTTCGGATTCCTCACAAAAATCAATTTTCCGGATTCCAAACAATTCAAATTTTGTTCATTTCTTAGATTTTCTGAATTCTCAGAAGTTTCCAATGTTCCTGGAACATCTGCACCTTCTACAGAAAATTTTTTAAGCTAGTACTATAAAGGTTGAGCCCCCGCAGATTGGGCCCCTTGGGGCCAACCACCAAGCTAGCTAGCTAGCTAGTGGGAGTGGAATACATGTCTTCTGGCTTGCCCTCAAAGCACTGCAGCAGAGCCTCCTGCATCTTCGCTTTGTCTTTGGGATGGACCATCCCAGGACCCTGGCCCAACCCTTCATGTCTGCGAAGCTTGTGGTGGGTCCAACAGCTTGGCTTTGGTCAGACCCTTGCTTTGGAGCAGCCTTTCTCTTGCCAGCGGCATGTTCATTGATCGGCCATCTGAACAAGCTGACCCTTGTCTCTGAGCAAAGCTTTGGCATGCTGGGGCCTCAGCCTACCCCTGAGACCAGCGTTCCCTGCCGCATCATGTTGAAGTGCATTCGATCGAATGATTCAGCAGCCTTGCAAAGGCTCTCACAACAGGAGATGTGACTCCATGGACTGCTCCCTGTGGGAAATGGCGCTGCAGATATTGATCCAATTTCCCCGCCACTAGAGGAGTCCTAGCTTTCACAGAGGCACGTCCTATCTTGCCAACAGCCGCCAAGAACACCATGCCGTTGTCGTCCACCTGGGACCAAGAACACCATGCCGTGTCGTCCACCTTGGGGAACCGTCCACTGGGTACAGGTTCCGGATGTAGGGTCGATACCAGCCGGCGCTCTTTCGTACTCGCACTATCGTCTTCGGAGGATTGCGATGAAAGCGGTATGTCCTCGGCTGCGGTAGTACCTCTGCGGCTACTGAATCTGCGGCTACTGAATGCGTGTAAGTACACCTCTGCGAAGTACCTCTGCGGCTACTGAATACGGAAGGGATGACCTCGGTTTTATTGTTTGCTTCACTATCTCGCTCAAATTCGAAATCCTCTGGCGAAATCCTCTGGATGAAAGCGTTAAGTTCCTCCCACGACTCAGAGTATCCGTGAGTAGATTGATCATGTTTATGAGTCAACACGATGGAACAGAGAACGCTGGCAAGAACACGTTCTCAACGAAACCAAAAAGGACACGGTAAATTGGAGTATTCGCAGGAGTAAAGCATCCTGCAACGAACCGTTTCCCGCAAATACACGTTGACTTCCGTATCAATACCACGATGTATTGATCCAACACGCTACAACAGCGTTACTGATCGCATCAATCAAGCTCACACAAACGTGACGAATAACCGGCAACAAATGCTGACACTCAACGAACAGCAGATATCTATGATGCAATTTACTAACGCACATATGACGCGCACATCGTTCTTGTCATGAAATAGTTGCTCAGTTACTATCACCGTCTCTCGGTGTCGCGAATAGTTGTGTGGACTCGCGTATCGGCTGCTTACAAGACCGGTATGCTACCATCTATTCAAGTAGCTTATACATGATCCCCACGTTATCAAGCTTCAAGCAAGAGTATTATACTAGCTCTCACGCGCTGTAGTACGACAACATGGGACCTAAGCCTCGTGTCAATCTCATTAACGCGACATGTGCGCCCGATCGAACCTTCAAGCATACAAGCCTAGGCGCTCAGCTATGTACCTATGACACCCCTAATGCCGACGGGCGCCGAACGCATAGGCATCAGTCTCTCTATACTTGTTCTCCCTTACTCGCTCTCGAGAAAGATGTGTCTCGTCTCGTGTGTTCTGACGCGAGATGTCCCTCTTCGCGGCTCGCGTTGTTTAGAGGACGAGTGTGCATATCATTCCGTGCCGTCTAGGGTGCCATTGGTTGAGGACTTATGCCTTTTCGGCCAGATGCTCTGTATGAGGTGTTGTGCTCATCAGTGCTTCGAGCCATCTTGATGAAACAGTGCGACTAGTTAATGTTGGCTCCGCAGTAGCCGTGATCTGCGGAACTAGATTAAATCCTACTGTCTTAGACAGTGTAGAGGAAGGAGAATTACTCTTACTGTTGAAGAAGTATAGCTAGACGGCCCGAATACTTCGCTGAGAGAGTCAGTAGACTGCTCTAACACCTAGAGCTCATCAAGACGAGTAGACTATCAACTGGGTCAAACTAATTCCAAGCCAACAGAGGGTCTGTGCACAGCTTCTATAGTAATTCATAAGTCCTCGTAGTATGAGTGCGCGCTCTTTACTGATAATGCGAATAATCTCTGTGTTGTGTAGCTATTACGTGCATGGTTGTAGTGCAGGATCCGTGAGTTTATAGGACTCTTCGATAGCTATTCGTGATTGGCGTGGTTTAGGGTTGTCCAAAATACGGAACGATCATCGTAGCGTAGTTGGGTAATTTGCGGAAGGGGGTACAAACGTTTTGGGAAACGGTTCGTTGGCAGGATGCTTTACTCCTGTCGAATACTCCAATTTACCGTGTCCTTTTTTGGTTTCGTTGAGAACGTGTTCTTGCCAGCGTTCTCTGTTCCATCGTGTTGACTCATAAAACATGACTCAATCTACTCACGGATACTCTGAGTCGTGGGAGGAACTGTAACGCTTTCAATCCAGAGGATTTCGCCAGAGGATTTCGAATTTGAGCGAGATAGTGAAGCAAGACAATAAAACCGAGGTCATCCCTTCCGTATTCAGTAGCCGCAGAGGTACTTCGCAGAGGTGTACTTACCGCATTCAGTAGCCGCAGATTCAGTAGCCGCAGAGGTACTCACCGCAGCCGAGGACATAGCCGCTTTCATCGCAATCCTCCGAAGACGATGAGTGCGAGTACGAAAGAGGCGCCGGCTGGTATCGACCGCTACATCCGGAACCTGTACTCCAGTGGACGGTTCCCCAAGGTGGACGACAACGGCATGGTGTTCTTGGTCCCCAAGGTGGACGACAACGGCATGGTGTTCTTGGCGGCTGTTGGCAAGATAGGACGTGCCTCTGTGAAAGCTAGGACTCCTCTAGTGGCGGGGAAATTGGATCAATATCTGCAGCGCCATTTCCCACAGGGAGCAGTCCATGGAGTCACATCTCCTGTTGTGAGAGCCTTTGCAAGGCTGCTGAATCATTCGATCGAATGCACTTCAACATGATGCGGCAGGGCAACGCTGGTCTCAGGGGTAGGCTGAGGCCCCAGCATGCCAAAGCTTTGCTCAGAGACAAGGGTCAGCTTGTTCAGATGGCCAGGATCAATGAACATGCCGCTGGCAAGAGAAAGGCTGCTCCAAAGCAAGGTGGTCTGACCAAAGCCAAGCTGTTGGACCCACACACAAGCTTCGCAGACATGAAGGGTTGGGCCAGGGTCCTGGGATGGTCCATCCCAAAGACAAAGTCGAAGATGCAGGAGGCTCTGCTGCAGTGCTTTGAGGGCAAGCCAGAAGACCATGTATTCCACTCCCACTAGCTAGCTAGCTAGCTTGGTGGTTGGGCCCCAAGGGGCCCAATCTGCGGGGGCTCAACCTTTATAGTACTAGCTTAAAAAATTTTCTGTAGAAGGTGCAGATGTTCCAGGAACATTGGAAACTTCTGAGAATTCAGAAAATCTAAGAAATGAACAAAATTTGAATTGTTTGGAATCCGGAAAATTGATTTTTGTGAGGAATCCGAAAATCGTCCAATTGGAATTTAGAGAAGTCATTATTAAAATTGGAATTGTGAGGAATCGGTAAAATTGAAATTTGGAGAAATCGTCAAAATTGAAATTGGAAAGTTGGATAAGAATTGTGATAAGTGGCCAAAATTGAATTTGTGAGAAATCAAAAAGTTTGGAATTGTTAGAAATCATTGAAAATTGGAATTGTGAGAAATCTGCAAAATCGGAATTGTAGGGTGGCTCATGTTAAAGTCCCAGTCCCACTGCGACATTGACCCTTATATCCACCAGAAGCACGTCCCACAAAGCCAACCAGTATGACTGCCCGGCTCGCGGGACCAACACTTAGATGTAGATCCAGCAGATCCTCTAACAGCAATTACCAATGCCAACTGCCGTTCGGGGACAGAAACCACCAAAGCCAATAGCTCATAATTGTTTCTAACCTCCAGTTAAACCCTTAGAGCTACTGACTTCAATAGCTCAAACCAACTCTTGTTGTCTCTTTTCGAGCTTTCCCGCACTATCGCTGAAAGATAAAGCGGTGGCAAGAGGTGGTAATAAAAGGGAGCCGCCTCAGTTCTTGTGGAATGAATAATGTTTCCCTCAACCCCCTCAATGTTTTTGGAAGATCCGTAAGAACAGAGTGGAGCGCGGTCGAAGTCGGTAGAAAGCGGTCGAAGTCGGTCGAAGATGGTAAACAAGTAAGTGGTAAAAGTTGGTAGAACGTGGGGTGGAGGGTGGTGGAGGAAAGATAGGGATAAATTACAGTTTGTGGTAACTTTGGGTGTCAAACGTAGGTAAAAATGGTGAATAATGTGTTTGAAAGTATAAATGTGGTAAACCGTGCAATCAGGTGGTCCAAAGCGATGCCGGAAATAGGAAGTTGTTTTGTGCCACCCCCGTGAGAGTCACGTAATAACCGCACCGCACTATTTAGCACGGGGGTCTGCAATACCGGTACCGTAGAGGACCCACAGCAACAAACAACAACACGCAATTGAGGAAATGGCTTGAACTGCCAAGCGCACAACCATCGTCCCGATACCGTACGGGAGATCCAAACATTGAAAGCTGCCGAAGCTTCTATATAGTCAGCCTTGATCAACGCACTGGCTTTGAGTTGTGGTTCTGGTATACCTCTGTTCAATAAAAGTGCGGGCATTGATTGTCCTGCAAAACAAGCAGGTTGACATGACTCGCGTTCGACGGTCATCTGTGTTGCTGGCGATAGTCCGTCTGTTCCTGTGTTTCTTCCTTGTGAATGGTTTTGGTGGCGAGAAGCCAGCTTTCAATGCAACTCCCTCCTCATCCAACCACACTACCAGTAGTCTCCGACAGAATGTCTGTGACAGATACGAAAAACACCGTGCTGGGGAGACTGAGCTCAAGGATGCCCTGTCAGGTCTGGCATTGAGGCCTTCCTTCGTAGCCTTTGAGAACCCATATTTCATCTACAACTCAGTGGAGGGGATTGCCAGTACCAGTCCAGGAATTTTGGCAGAGTTGATGGATGCTGTTGCCCAACGAGCCAATTTCACCTGGCGCACCTCATTTGGGGTCGTTGAGAGCCCCGAAGTCTACAACATGACCTGGACGGAACTGTTGCTTTGGACTGTGGAAAACTATGATATTTCCATTGAATGGTGGGATCACACAGTTGAAAGAATGGAAAACGGAGTGGCATACACAGCTCCTTGGTACGATTCCAGCTACATCTTGATTGACCAGAGACGGCACGACAGTGGCACTTATGCCATTAATCTGCTCAACTGGACCAAGCCTTTTGAGCCTGCTGTGTGGGGAATGATTGTTTTTACAGTTTTCTTTTCTGCAATTGTCTACCAGCTTATTGAGCACCTTAATGGAGAGAGAGATGACAGATCTTTCTACCAATGGTTCTCTGACAATGTATATCTCAGTGCCATCAATTTCTCCCAGAACTTTGAGTATGCGCCAAGCAGTCTTGCAGGAAGAATATTTGGAGTCAGCATGACAATTTGGGCATTGGTTTTGACAGCCACATACACAGCAAATCTTGCCTCACTTTTTGTGGAGGCAAGGGTTGATCCAGTTTTCGAGGATTCTATGGAGGAAGCTGTGGTCTATGGCTATCCTGTTTGCACTTTTGAGAATACCAATTCCGACTTCCACATCCTAGAAACATTCCCACGGGCAAAGCGGGTGCCCCGAGTTGATGAGAAGGCAATGTATGAATCATTGAGGAATGGGAGATGTGCTTTGGCAGTGACAACAATAGACACTTGGCTCACGAAGCAGTTGGACGAAGAATACAACCCAGACTGCAATTTGGAGTGGGTGGGTGACATTATCAAGCCAAACATGGCAGGCTTTGCTGTAAAGGCTGATGTTGGTGACAAGTGCACAAGTTTGGTCCGCCATGTTGTAAATTTGCACCTTACAGCACTTATTGAGGAAGGATTCTTGACCGAGGCCTGGCGAAGACACAGAGAACAGGAAGACGGTGGCATCTGTGAGTACGAGGAAGATGAGCAAGGCCAGTGGGATCGACGTCTTCAGTCTAGGAGAAACCAGCCGACAATGAAACCTCGAGATGGTGACGGACCAAGACATCGACAACTAAAGGCTGGTGGGAGGGGAGCGGGCGGGTCAACAGCAGAAGATGACGACATCGATGCAGAAACGCTGACACTTCGGCAGATGGCTGGAACCTTCATAATTCATTATGGAGCCATGGCTGTTGCTGTATTGGTGAGTTTTCTGACCCACTATGCACAGAAGATGAATTGGTTTCATAGGGAGGGTCAGGTGTATGAAAAGGTGACAAACAGGACAAATGGACCAGTGATTGGAATGCCACCACGGGCCAATACTTTTGTGGTCCGAGATTGTAAGGAGGAATCCGCAAGAGATGGTGTCAAGGCGGATTCTGCAAGCAATGTCGAGGAAAATTGTGACGATAGCGAGGAAAATTGTGACGATAGCGAAAATCCTCGTGCTGTGGTTCCGGCAGAGTTCAACTACGTGGAAATGGTTGCCAAGCAAAACGCTCTGGAAGCTAAAATTGACAGAATGGAAAGGGCTCTGGATACGCAGAGCTACATGATTCGACAGCTCCTTCACGGACCTCGTAAAGACAAGATGGAGCACTTGGCGTGACAGGGATGGGTTTGGATCGATAACTGATTCCATGAATTGTTGCTATATGTAGATTACTGTTTTCTTGACCAGGTGGCTGATCTCGATCATCATGCTTCCCCCTGGCGCTGTATCGGCACGACGACACTCATCGATTTGGTTATGGTTGCTCCGAGTTTGCTGCAGTTTTTTGTGTGTATTTTTAAAAATAAGCAGGCATTGCTTATAGTTAATTTGTATAGATTCTAAATTCCTTCTACCTCCTCACTTTCAATTTGTGCTTCCTGCATTCATTCATTATTGATTCATAAAGTCATTCGCTCTACTGTATCATTCATTCATTCATTCATTCATTCGTTTCTATCACTGTATCCACAATTTATCAATGGACGCACAGAATTCATCAAAATCGACCGTTCCATTTCCATCGCTATCGACGGCTCGAATCATGAGATTGGTATCGGCCATGCTAATTTCCGTGCCTGTGGCGGCTCGCAAGGCGACTTGTAATTCCACGGCATCGAGTTGTCCATCGCCACTGGTATCCATGCGTTGAAAGAGTTGCCACAATCGTTTGCGTCGTTCTTTGCCACAGACAATACTCATACTTGTACTAGTGCCAGCACCAAAGACTTCTTTGGAAATGAATTCTTGTCGAATCAGAGTAATCCGGACACGGGTGCGAATCATGGACAAGAGTGTGGCCAATGTGTAGAGAATCAAGTGGCCGCTTAAGTAGGGTAGCAAGACAAACTTCCAGGGGAATACGTCGTCTGCTGTGGACTCGGATAGTGGCTGACCATTACTGCTAGTAGTGTCGGTGATATTGCTGTTGGTGTCGTTGTCGTTGTCATTGCTGCTGCTCATGAAATAATATTGATTGATCATGAATGTGGTGGGGATCATAGTCGTCCAACCTCCCGAGTCGTCGGCTACCGTCATGGCGAGTGTATTGGCGGCCGACCAGAGTCCTCCTTGCAACTTCCAGTACAAGACGGTGACAAATAGGAATACATGTCGGGTATAGTGACCACAAAGCGTGGGTACAAAGTGGAGTGTGATTCCTGTCACCAACCCCATGATACTGGATTGCCAAAACGCTCGCAACGACGGTGGATTCTCATTGAAGAAAAACTTGATGGAACTGGAGACCAAACAACTGTGCGTGAGGGCAAAAGCAGGAAACGTGACGCTCCAATATTGCAGCAATGCCAGACTGCCGGCACATCCCAGCGCTGCCAAAAAGGCATCGACACGGTTGGATTTCAACGAGAGAACGGCCGTATGACGGAAACTGTCCAATGCTCGTTGGGTCAAACTGTGTTCGCTGTCGCTGGCTTCGCTGAGCGTTGAAGATCGTCGACGTTTCTGAACCACTCCCTTGGCCATCAGGGACGCCTTTCGTTGCTTGGCGTACTTGACGTGCTTGTCGTCATCGTCGTCATCATCTTCTTGTTCCAGAGCACCCACTTCGTCCTCCTCTTCGGCTGCTGCATCATAACTCTCGCTTAGTTCGTGCAGCTCATCGTCGTCCATCAAGATCGATGTACGCCGACGGCGGCGACGGATGGGAGACTCATCTTCGTCTTTTGGCATGGTGGTGCTACTACGATACTGTAGTGCTCTACCGGTACACAAAAAAGAGTGAGAAGTTATTTGGATTGTGTCCTTCTAAAGTTTCGAAGAAACCTATCTTTGCAATAGACAGATAAGACCGGTGGCAACTCCGTTTGTTGAATGGTACCACTTCGTTGAATCTTTGGTGGCGTCAACTTTGAGGGTGACGTCTACTGTCGGAAGTTCATCGTGGAATAGAGCTTGCGCGCCGTGGAATCTCGAGCAACCGACAACAGCTGTAAAAAGATCTTTCCAACCAGTGACTATCGATACTATCGGTACACCCCACAACAAATAGATTGTAGAGAGTCCTGGGAATTCAATCAGCATCATCGATTAGTATTGGGGAACTGCCCCTTGGCTAACTCCTCGCACCGATACTTGTAGCGCTTGCCTCTCTTCCAAGGTTCTCAAGGACAGGCATGGCAACCGCCTTCCGAGATGTCGCTGTGGGTGATATGAAAACAGTAATCATGTCTAGCAAGACTTTCCCCTCAAGAAGACTGAAAATTCTAGGAAGTCGCACGAAGCGCGACTTGTCGCGACTGGATTAGGCCGCCGGCAGGCGGCCAGACCGCGATTTCCCAAAGGAATCGCGACAGGACTTAGAGGAAACTCTCCACCACAATGAACCGGTACTCGCTACGTAAATACTCTGATCTACACTTATGACTCTGAATCCTATCAGTTCTGTCTGGTGCAATCGTGACTCCGGTGCGTCGCGACCAGAGTGCAAACGGTCAAAGATGATCATCGGACCACAAGAGGAGACCACAATTGATGAAGATCGTGATAGATCTATCTCTACCGCTACAGTCTCTACTGCTATCGCTACCACTACTGTTACGAGGTACGTCTAAAATCAAGTGCGCTCTTATTGAATGTGCAACACAGACTTTCCCTCATTGAATTTCTGTGGATTTTAGGCTCGATGTAGTTCCTTCGCTGAATATGAAGAGTTCCTGATGCTTTGTTGAAACTCACTACCTTGAAAGGGCCAACGTTGAGTTGCATCTTCGGATCCATCGAACTGCTCTTGATCAGAA
>CAICTM010002371.1:0-15375 GCA_903772945.1 Seminavis robusta
GATCTTATCAATAGGTTCGATTCGATTTGATTTAGAGTGTGGTTTAATGTATTCCTCTACATCATAATGGGGTCTCGTTTTAGAGTCTGGGTTTATGAGACAGTTAATGGGGTTCTCGTTTGCAGGAGAGGTTAGGGCTTAGTCCAAGGTGCCGTGGCATTAAAATGTCAATGTGTCATGCAGCCTTGAATTTCACAAATAGTTCTGCTAGTTTCGTCCAGCCTGCCTGGTATCCATCTCTAAGGTTCATTGTCAAGCTGCACACGATATTGCTCCAGAAAATCCTTCTGCAAACAATGAAGTCGACTGTGGAGAGCCATTTGGTGCAGTTTTCAGTTGCTTTTGGCTAGAAAAAGTACACCTCCCAGCAGAGAAACAAACACCTCCTCGGCAGAAAAAAAAACACCTCCGCGCAGAAAAAAACACCTCCGGCAAAAAAGCCATGCCGCTTACGGAACTGCAGAGGCTTCGAGGGATCTCTGCAAGTGCACGCCAAGCCTGCTTCAGATAAAAAGTGTTTCTGCGGACTCAAAAAAGGGTCGTTCTGCAGAGTTTTTCATTCCCAGTCCCCCCACCACTCCTCTACTGCTATAGCAGGACTTCGTCCGAGTTTCCCTGAAAGAGACCCTATCAGCCTTTGGCTTTGATCCCTTCTTTTGCAGTTTGTGGTAACTGTACTAGATTGGGACCCAGCCTCTGAACCAGTGGCCATCTCCACCCAACAGCTTTGATCCATACCCTGATTGCCAGTGCCCCAGAGCATTGGCCTCCTTGAATAGATTCCTTTGAATCAATCCTCCTCACCACCTCACAAGCACTCCCTGTGCTTGAGTTGCAGCACGACCCAACAGTCAACATCACAGGAGACTCCACCCTCCACACCACCATCATGCCTCACATAGCAAACACACCATACCCAACTCCCTCCAGCACCATACCATCTACAGCCCACAACCACCCCTCCAACATCCACCCCACAACCCCTCCTACAGTCCACACCGCCGCAGCAGACACTGTGCCTCCCCTTTGGGAGCCACTGCCTGCCAGTGCGTCACTTGGCCCTATCGCATTGCTCTTTGTCGGCTTCTGCCTGACATTGTTTGCCCACTGGATAGGTCATACCCTGACATGGTCCAGTCTTAGGTGCGCCACCGCCTATGGACTCTGCTGGCATCTTGCCCTGCACGACAAGGCAATGGCCACAGCATGGGACCTGATCACTCAGACGCACCTGTGGTGGAGGTGGATCGATGATGACTGTTGTCGATCAGCGCCCTTCTAATAGGTTAAATCCTGGCTAGGCCACCGTGCTCCAGGTCATGATGGGAAGATGCACACTTCCGTTGTAAGTAGAGCTGTAGGGACCTGCCCCTTGTTCATGGGGCGGAGGTGAACGGCGGTGAGACTATAGGATAGTGTAGCCGTGCTACTATGAGGCATATCCTCCTTCAGTGTTGACGCTTGGTGTGCACCGTGAATCTTCCTATCGTGCAATTCATCAATGGTATACGACTCAGCTATTTGGGCCCTCGGGCTCAACTATTGCCAGCGTAGAAAAAGGTCCTCCGGACCCAATAGGTTGTTAACCTAAATAAGTAATTCAATATATATACGGACGCAAGTGATTATCAGCTCGGTGGAGCTATCAAACAGAACGGACAGATTGTGGCTTACTACTCCCGCAAGCTCAATTCCGCCCAAAAGAACTATACTACCATTGAAAAGGAATTGCTCTCCATCGTTGAAATCTTCAAAGAGTTTCGGTCTATGTTACTCGGAGCTCGTATCAATGTGTTTACTGATCATAAGAACCTTACTCACAAACTTTCCGCTTTTCAAACTCAACGTGTTATGAGATGGCGATTGCTGTTGGAAGAGTTTGGCCCAACCTTTCATTACAAACCGGGCCCCCAGAACGTCCTTGGTGACGCCCTCAGCCGGGTGCCCACTTCTCGCGAAGATCGTGACAGTGCCGATTCCGATCCCTTATCCACATCTGCTGACGGATGTTATTCCATTGTGGAGGAGAATCGACGGTTGGCCGAATGTTTGATGCATCATCCCGACGACGGTATGGAAGAATCTTTCTTGGAGCATCCTACATTCGATGGTGAAGGACGGAATCCCTTCAATTTCTCGGTTCTCGCGGAGTACCAAGCAGCTAGTGCAGATTTGCAACAGACCGTGGTTGATAACCCGGAACGGTTTTTCAAGAAGATGTTTGGAAACAGCCAGTGAGCTGATATGCTTTCGCAGAATGACGAGGACAAGATTGTCCTGACAAAAGAGTTGCTTCCCAAGTGGTCAGCTTCTATCACAAGTCCATGGCACATGTCGAAGGCATGGATCGTTTAGAACAACGATCAAGACACATTTCTACATAGAGGTATTCGCGACAAAGTCCGAAAACAAATTGAGCAGTGCGAAGAATGTGCAAAGAACAAGCGAGCAGACGTGCTTATGGAGAATTGCTCCACGTGATGCTACGCGATGCCCTGGCAAGAATCCATTGTGACACAATCGGTCCGTGGAAGATTGAGTTACGACAACGGACGTTGACTTTCAATGCTATGATATGGTGGATCCTTGCACAAACTTTTTAGAGATTGTGCCTATATGCGCGAACGTCGGAAGAAGGTGCCGGAGTGGTCGAAGATACGTGGTTTGCTCGGTATCCTCGACCAAGAAAGTGGTTACGGACAACGGTCCGTAGTTCAAACTGGAATTATTGCGATGGTGAAAATGGTGCAGTGCATCGCTACTCGTCCCCTCGTAATCCACAAGGTAACTCGATGATTGAACGGACTCATCAGGCAATTGGTCAAGTATTGCGAACCATTGTGGTCTCGCGCGATCCCAAGAGTGTTGCTGATGGAATCAAGGTCATTTCCGAAACCTTGGCGACAGCGATGCATGCTCATCGTTGTTCCGTGCAGAGTACGAACGCGTATCTCACTCCTGGTGCTCTTGCCTTCAAACGAGATATGTTTCTTGATATTCCTATTTATGCAGACATCCTGGCCGTGCAACGACATCGTCAATCCTTGGTTAACAAACGTTTGCTGCGGGCCAATGCTAAACGCATTTCCTATGACTATGCGGTCGATGACCTGGTCTACAAGCGTGCGTATCTCGGTCTCAGTGATAAGTTGAAGCCTACGGCTTCTAGTCCCTACCATGTTTCCCGCGTTCATACCAATGGCAACGTGACGATTCAGCTCGATCCTCATCAGTTCGAGCGACTGAACATTCGGCGCGTATTTCCAAAGCATCCAGTACCTCCGGTTGCCACCGGTACGGGTTATTGAGGTTCCCCTGATTCATTTTCTAAATGTTACTGATGCTCGGCGCCTATTGTTGCCTCACAGTGGAGGAGAGTGACATACGCACGTGTGTGACGTGGCGTCTTAACGCTAGTTTTAAGCCTAATCTCACAATATTCCGATCGTAGTTCACCAAGGATGCCGCTCAGGTATTGACCACTCCATTCGAACTCTTTTATGGACAAAAGCCAGACATGCGAGTTCTGTTCAAATTTGGGAGCGTCGGCTTCTTCTACAGACCTGTTGACGGAAGCAGATCCAGGACCAAATTCGAAGTACAAACCTTTCCTGGCATCGCTCTCGGACGCAGTGATACTACCAACGGGATGATCTTCTGGTGCCCAGAGACGAAGCGATTCTGCACAGTGGCAGACTACTTCCTCGATGAGAGCAAGCACGTCCGGTGTCTCTTTCCTGAATTAGTTAATAATGGGGGGTTTGAACTGCGCTTATGTGAGCATGGGCTTCATGGCAAGGCAATTCGGCACCTCCAGGCAGCACTGTGACATTTCGCTTACCAGGCCCTGTTCCGCAGGAACACCGACCACTACACACCAGTGGAGAAGTCATTGAGGTGCCTGTCAAGCGTGGTGCACAACAATACACAGTGAAACTGCAGGACGACACCACTGTCCTCCTCGATGCCACTGAAATCTGGGAACCAGATGACGCCCTTGCTGGACTGGAACTGATCACGGATCCCGACAATAGTGATCCAACGCGCCCTATCCGTCCTGACTGGCTGGTTCAACACTGCCACGTCCGCTTTCACCACAACGGGGAGATGCTGCATGGTTACTTGGAACACACAGACGGCTATGCCTGGTGTTTCCGCCAGCGTGATCGAGGGGGGCGCCTTATCAACAAAGTCCCTATCCCGGATCTGGATGTCTACTGGAGACATTACCTTCTGGAAGGCTTGCTGGAAGTCAGCTGGACAACAGACCTTCCCATGTCGTCACCACAGCCAACCCCTCAAGCACTCCATGTCTCAGCTCGGGAGTTGACAGGGGGAATTCCACAATTTCTTTGGCGTGCTCTCCAGGATCCTTCCAGTCCAGATTATGGCATATGGTTAGACTCTTACCGCGAGGAATACAAAGGGATCAAGCGATTGGACACATACACCGTGATAGATGAGGCAGAAGTCAAACGACTTGGAGTGAAACCCATTCCCACTATGAACATCCTTACCATCAAGACAGACTCAGACGGACTCCCAGTCAGAGCCAAATCTCGCAATGTCGTAATGGGAAATGAAGAAGAGAGAGTATGGCAAAAGAATGAGCTATACGCACCAGTGATCATGCGACACAGCCAAAGAGCTCTCGTTGCTCTGGGAATTGCACATGGCCGCAAGACCAAACAATGTGATGCCAAGAACGCATTCTGCCACCCCTACCTACCAGATGATGAGATTGTGGTCGTAATGCCACCAAAAGGGTGCCCATACTCCAAACCCGGAGACTTCTGGAGATTGAATAAGACCCTGTATGGTCTGCGACGAAGTCCTCGACACTGGTACCAAACCTTTCGAAAGGTACTGGAGGGCATGGGGCTCAAGAAATGCCCCAACGACCCAGCTTTGTTTGTAGGCAACTCCCCAACAGGAGGAACCATCTATTTCGGAGCCTATGTAGACGATTGCCTGTACTGGGGCATGGATGACCAAACAGAGGAATGGTTTGAGAAGGTACTCGGTCAACAACTTCACATCGACTTCATGGGAGATCTCACCTGGTACTTGGGAGTGTATTATGAATGGGGAAGGACCAGCGATGGTTGGCTCACAGTACACCTCTCACAGGAAGGGTACATCCACAAACTCCTTGATCAACATGGGATGCTGGAAGCAAATGCAGTCAGGACACCGTATCAGTCTGGATTACCCATTGACCGCATCCCACACGGTGGAGTCGAACCATCACAGAAGAAAGTGCTCACCAAGGAATTCTCCTGGCTCGTAGGAGGATTGAACTGGGCCAGCCAGAACACCAGACTGGACATAACCACGGCAACCAGCCTACTGTCGAGCCACCTCAAGAATCCATCCGACGGACACCTCGAAGCTGCCAAGCACGTGCTCAAATATCTCAAAGGTACCGCCGATTGGGGAATCCAATATACACAACCTCCCAAATCCACACCCGAATTTGACCCGGCCAACTGCATGCGTGGTGAAGTCGCATGGCCAACAGATGGCGGTCCGGTGATCGGATGCTTCGACAGAATGGATGGCTACACCGACAGCAACTGGGGCCCGCAAGATGCCTCGGCTCCCTTGGAAGGCGAAATGCGACGCAAGGAAGAAGTCAGGTCTATTCTTGGTGCCATTGTCGTGTACATGGGTGGACCGTTGGACTGGTCGGCATGTCGAGAGAAGAAGACTAGCCGAAGTTCTTGTGAAGCCGAAATCAAAGGAATGGACGAAGGTTGCAAAATGATCGAAGCGTTACGCAATGTTTTCAGCGACCTCGGAGCATCGCACATCGCCAAACCGACCGCTCTCCTGTTCAATGACAATAAAGGCAGCGTTCAGTGGACCGCTTCCGACGCAATCACCAAGAAGCTGCGACACCTCAATATTAGAGAAGTCGCATGTCGAGATGCCCAATGGAGTGGCAAAGTTCAAATTGGCCACATTCCTGGCAAGCTGAACGCAGCCGACATCTTCACTAAGGAAATGAAGGATGCTCAGCACTTCGAAACGGTGAGAGGATCCATCATGGCTCGCAGAAATAGACCAACACTCAACAATAATGAGAATGGGATCAACAAGTGTGCTGCCGCATTCAGCGATGATGACCGGCAGATCATGGGGGGTGTTGTGAATGAGAAGTCATCACACTAAGGACTCACAGTCATGAGTCCAACCCAGTCCTGTCCTGGAAGCAGGGCTAGATCATTGGCTCAGAGAGAGCCCGACCAGCGCAAACAAGACTACAGAATGTCATGAACAGCATAGTTAATCACCAATTATCATAATCTTTATCTTTGCATTCCAACAGTAACACCAGACAATGATGTACCGGGACTGCCTTGCATCGATCTTGCATCAGCTAAGGGAGAGGCTGCTGGCTGGCTGGCAAGCTGGCTGGCAAGCTGGCTGGCTGGCTGGCTGGCTGGCTGGCTAGGAGGACGATAGCTGTCTTTGATCTTGTCTGGCCGTCTTTGGCTGCCCCCTACAGACAAGCGACGGAAAGGCGGCTTCCAGACGACAACCAGCCAGCCAGGCCAGCATCAATTGTTGCAAGAGCAGACCAGGCGGAGATACCAGGCTTGGAGACGAGTCTCAGTCGCTATGATCAAGAAGTGAAGGTTTAGGTTCTATCCAGTAGTAGCACCAGACAGGAATGGCTGGGCTGGCCTTCAGGGAGGCAAGAGACACGAGCGAGAGATTGCTTGCTTCGGAACGCATGGGTTGCGGATAGGGGGGTGAATTGGGTAACTCCAGAGGCGACTCATTGCTACTAGCTAGATCAAGGAGCGAAGTTCAACATCGCTCCTTCGAGCCGGTCATTGCTTGGCTTGGTGACTCGGAGGCAGGAACTGGGCAGTGATAACGCAGCTTGCGGCATACTGGATAGCACCGGTACTAGCTAGCTGCTGGCTACATTCTACTAGACAGCCACCAACTATCCAGCCAGCTTAGACGCATGTGCAGCCAAAGGAATAGGATTATCCTGGATATGCTTCTGGTCATTGACCGCTATTTGGTTGCGTCCTTTCTTTCTAAAGGCGTTCTATGTAGCTTTGTGGTCAGTCAGTACTGGTACTTAGTCTGGCTAGCACAGGAGAGAGGTTTGGTGTGGTCCCACGTCCCATGTCTTCGGGGTGTGGGAATCGATTTGGTGTCCATCTAAGCCTGCAGTACGTGATGGACATAGATTAGAAATACAAACACCCCAGCGCAGCAGCGAGGGGATGCGTGGGATCTCGCCAAGACGAACCATTGTCATCTTTTTGTTGGCTCGAGCTCTCCTCAGACACTTCTCAGACTAACGAGTGGATGGGTCTGGTCCATTCGTGTACACGGGCAGCGATCTAGTATTTACAGGATGGTACAAGTTTCAGTCATCCAAAGATAGATTCTGAGGCTTCTCTGCAACTCTGCAATACAATTTCTGTGGCTTCTTTTTGTAATGCGCCTGCTGCTTCTAAATGATAATGAGGTACAGGAAACCTTTGAACCTTTGAGTTGTCATTATTGGAATACATGCATGGGTTGGATGCAGGGCCTTTCTTTAAAACTGAGCAATGCCTCTTCCGAGTCTACTACTTCCGAAAGCCAATTCTGAGATCGGAAAAACATGCATGTTCTCACCAAGACAGTGGAAGCAAGATATGCAGATCGGATGCGTCCTATCTGCTACTAGTAGAGAGGGGTCGTGTCGCTTTGCTGCCCAATGCATAAGAAGAAGAACCTTTATCAACCAAGCCTTCACCGACTTCTGGGTTGGCAATAAGGGGTTGTTCCCCAGAACGACACTAGACGTGACTAGACTAGCTAGTAGTCTAGATGACTCCCACTACTCAGTACCGGTAGAGCAGACCCGAGCAACACACACCCAAGGGAGCTATGATACATGTGTGATCCAATCGGGATGCAACTTTCGGCTACGTGTACTAGTACGGTGTATCAGCGCAGCTTGAAATATATTTGTAAATCTGGGTCAGTAATACGTAATACGAACTCGGAGACTCTCGGAGTAAGAAGTTAATAAGAAGTTCGTCGAGATTCAGGGAACTTGAACTTCACCTGCACAGAAACTCTCTTGCACCGTACGGAACTCACGACGAAACTTTCCAACACTACGTGTAGTCCCTAAAACACCAAACAAATAAATGTCTTTTTGACTTCGCGCATGACTGCTGCGGGCACTATCCTGATGCAAGCATTAAGGATATGATACTACTAATAACCCAAATGTCCAAGACATTCAAGAAATAAATAAATCATAAATGATGTATCATGCATGACTTAAGTGCCCGAGTTGAATCAAAAAATAATCCACATTCATCAGAAAGGAAAGCCAAGCATTAATTTGCACACAACTATGTCCCTGAAAAGAAGCTTTCTACAACGTTTTGTTACATTTTCCTAATCATGACTTGAAGATATAATGTTTATGTGGGGGAGAATGAGGTTCGTCAGAAAGTGTCATGGCAAGTGCTCCCAAAATTCTGTGCAGAAATTGGAATATGGATTGACATGCGAAGCTCATGCATATAGGGCTCTAAAGATAGCGGTATGCGGGAGGACACGGGTAACGTATCATGGTACCCGCTGCCGGCAGCGGCGTTTTGAGCTTCGGTCACAAAGCTCACAAATTGAGTTACTCGAAATCTGAATTCGAAGAACTAGTCTAATAAAAGAAAGAAAAAGAGACAATGGGCGCTGCTGCAAGTACAATGGGCTCTGCCACGAGCAAGGGTGGTACTCGTAAATCGGACGCTGCCAAGGCGTGGGAAGACGAAAACCACGATGACGAACATACTATGGAATCTGCCGAATCCAATGGCAGTGTGGATGATAGCATCCAGAGGCACTCGTTGGACATTGAGAAGACCACGAAGAGGACCACTTGGGCTGCCTTGTTGGTTGTTATTGTCGGTGCCGTTGCAAGCGCTTCCTTCCTCTATATGGGGATTTCGAATGAGAAGGAAACAAAGGATGAAAGCTTCCAGAAGCGATCTACTGATTTGGCCGAGGGCGTTCAGGGTGCCATGAATGACTACGAAAATGCTTGCTCTTGGATCCACCAGGCTTGCAAGCACTGGAGGGAATACGACTTTGCTTACAAAGACTTTCGTGACCTCCACGATTCCATTGCCGCCTACGGCGGTGGGTTGGATTTCTACGCCATGGAATGGTGCGTATACAGTGTGTATCTTTTTGCTTTTTGAACTTCTGCTCGTGGCTAACCTGGAAAACTTTCTTTGTCATTTGTCTTGCAGGTGCCCCAATGTCACTGCGGAAGAGCGTCCTGCCGTCGAGGAGAGAGCAGCAGCTTTCTTTCGAGACAAACCCTACGAAGGAGTCCCAGATTTCAATTACACTGGAATTAGGGGACTCCTTCCCGAAGACCCTGCTTCCATGACAATTGTCTCCCGAGAAGAAAAGCCCTTCTACTTCCCTATTCAGTTCTTCGAGCCCATTGAAACCGTGAAAGGGCTCTACCACTATGATGTCTACAGCGCTCCTTGGGAACAGCCCTCTGTCAATCTGGCGCTAGAGACATGGAAGCCGGTGGCGACGCCCGGGTTCAAGATTGTGGCCAGCGGTGAGCAGGAAAGTTTCACCACCGTCCTGTACCATCCAGGTGTTCCCGTTGAGGGTACAAAGCCCAAAGATCTTTCCAATATGTTGATTCAGATCAAAGCTCTCCTGGAAAGATCTGTACGATTCCAGACCGAAAGCCTTGGTGTGTACCTCTTTGATAGGTCTGAAGACATGATGTTCCTTGGAGGTATGCATGTCGTGGTCGATGCCAACGGAGACAGAGAGTTAGAGTACTTTCCCGACCGTATCACTTTGGACGAGATTACAGGAAAGGATCGCCTCTACGAGGAAGACATCGAATTCGCATCCAGGGTCTGGACGATCTATGTTGTTCCCATCGATGACGCCTACGAACCATCCTTGGTCACCATCATTGTTACTGGTGTCTTGATCTTTTCAGCTTCCCTCGGTCTGGCTCTTTGGATGCTGACAAACATGTATCGTTCCATCCAGATTCATCGTGTCATGTCCAAGGCTGCGGCCGAAGCAGCTATTGTAACGAGCCTCTTTCCAGAAAACGTGAGAGACCGTCTCATTCAAGATGCCACTCGAGCCAAACCAAGGGGTGGTAAAAAGGGTTCTGACTCTGACATATTCAAGTTCGACGGGAACGATAGCAGAGGCGTCCTGTGCCAAGACGGGTTGTCCAACTTGTTGACGAGTGAGGGGTTGTTTGGTTGCAAGCCTATCGCTGACTTTCACCCCTACACCACCATTATGTTTGCAGATCTTGTAAGTCCATGGTTGTGCTGTCAATGTGATTAGTCAAAGGTTTGTTGTTTTGTTCGATTCAGACTGACTCGATGGGGATACTTTGCCACTCAGGTCGGATTTACCGCTTGGTCCAGTGTTCGGGAGCCCAGCCAGGTGTTTACCTTGCTCGAAGTTGTCTACCACTGTACGTCTGAACATTACCACGGTTTGTGTTCAATCCATCACCATCTTCTTACTCATCTATTCGATTCTTCTGTACCCCAGGTTTTGACAACATTGCCAAGAGAAGACGCGTATACAAAGTGGAAACAGGTAACAGGTTCCGAGCCTTAGGCTTTCTCTCTCTCTAGTCCCCTCGTGTTGCTCACCTGCGTCTTTTGTCACCTACAAACAGTCGGAGACTGCTATGTAAGTTCCTACCTTTTGCTAGCTAGTGGCCAAATCTATGTTTCAGCGAGGAATGTCATGCTGAACCTCGAATGCCGACGATGCAGGTTGCCGTCTCAGGATTACCGCAGCCACGTAAAGACCATGCTGTCGTCGTAAGTTTTCCTCTGACGTGACAGTGCTTGCCTTCTTATGAAACTTTGCATGAAAACTAACTGTTTCTGGCCAACTCCCAGATGTCACGATTTGCCAACGACTGTCTGATGAGATTGCCGATGCTCTTGAAGGCCTTGGAAACGGTACGCTAAGCCCGTACGGTAGGAAACATGTACCGGCTTTGTAACGATGGCTCACCCAAAGTCTGGTTGTTGAATCCACAGACACTCGGCCCTGATACTGGCGATCTGGGTATCCGGTAAGGTCTTTGTTCGAGTGTCTTGGATACCACGTCCCCAACCTTGCTCATTGAAAGCGCTGCCTCTTTATCGGCAAAGGATCGGGCTTCACAGCGGACAGGTTACTGCAGGCGTTCTACGTGGCGACAAAGGACGCTTTCAGCTCTTTGGTGACAGTAAGTCTCCTTCGAATGCATTATTCGTTTCCTCGTTCAGTTCAGTGGTGTCGCTCACTGATCCGGTGTCAATTTCTTCTCAAATCATCAGCTATGAACACGGCATCACGCATGGAATCAACTGGAATCAGGAACAAGATCCAATGCTCTTCTGAGACTGCCGATTTGCTGAGAGAAGGTGGTCGTGAGAGGTGGATCACTCCCCGTGAAGACGCAATTTCTGTGCGCGGAAAGGGGCTTATGCAAACTTACATCTTGAAGGTCACTGCTGGCTCTCGAAGTTCCGCCCAGGAAGCAGCTGCTTCATTGAGTACAAATGATACTTCCGTGTCCTCTGACCGTGAGGGAAGGATCCAGCGGCTTGTAAACTGGAACGTCGAAGTCCTATCATCCCTACTCAAGAAGGTTGTAGCAAGAAGGGAAGCGATGGGAAACAGCCGCCGAGGGGCAGCACGTACGGTTGGAAACGACCAACTTACGAAGCAAGGAGGAACGGTACTAGACGAGGTTCTGGAGATCATTCCGTTGCCTGAATTCAATGGTGATGCTATCAGAAGGCAAGTAGATCCAGATTCTATTGTGTTGGACTCGAAGGTGGTGGAAGAGCTTTCCTTGTTCGTCAAGGAGGTTGCAATGGGCTACAGGAATAATCCTTTTCACAGCTTTGACCATGCGTCCCATGGTACGTTAGTTGCGGCTCGAGGGTTGTTTGTGTAATTGTTGATTGACCGACTGACCGGCACCCCAACATTTCTTCACCATGCAGTCACCATGTCGGTTCTCAAAATGATGAGTCGCATTGAGAATCCCAAAGAAATCCTTCTGAAGAAGAAAGAGGCAGCCAATTTCAAGGAAATGGAAGCCAAACTCCACGACACTTCTTTCGGCATAACCTCGGACCCCCTCAGTCTGTTTTCCTGTGCATTTTCGGCTCTCATCCATGATATGGTAAGGAAGCACTCGTGCAAGGCCTGACATCTTTAGCTGAACCTGGCTATTGACTCACAAAGCAATTGATTGCCAACTTTTTAGGATCACCAAGGTGTCCCCAACATGACTCTGGTCAACGAAAAGTCTCCCATTGCGCAGAAATACGAAAACAAGAGTGTCGCAGAACAGAACAGCGTCGAATTGGCGTGGGAGAAGCTCTTGTCTCCCAGGTTTCAAAACCTGATGGGCTGCATCTGCTGCAACGAAGAAGAGTTCAGGCGCTTCCGCCAGTTGGTCGTCAATGTAAGTGTTGTCTCGTCCAGAATGGCTTTCGTCTCCTGAGTGATCCATTAGCTCACATGTTGCCTCGCCGTTCTGTTTAGTCCGTCATGGCCACTGACATTGTTGACAAGCAGCTTGGTGCGGCTCGAAAAGCTCGTTGGAATAAGGCTTTCATTGGCGAAGAAGATCCTTCCGAGGGAGAAGACGACTTGCAAGCTGTCAACCGCAAGGCAACGATTGTGATCGAGCATCTCATTCAGGTATGTTTTCCCCTTTGGCGTAATCCACGTGAAAGACTTGTTTGAGTAGGACTCTAACTTGTCTTCCTGTCACACCAACCGCCAGGCAAGTGACGTTAGTCACACGATGCAGCATTGGCACATTTACATGAAATGGAACGAACGCCTCTTTCAAGGTGAGAACAGTGCATTTTAGTTTGGCATGCAAATTTCAGGCCAGAAATAACTCAGGTATCTTGTTTGATTGTGATCAGAAATGTACAAGGCCTACAAGGCTGGCCGTCTAGAGAAAGATCCTTCCGAAGGATGGTATCGAGGAGAGCTTGGTTTCTTTGATTTCTACATCATTCCACTTGCGAAGAAGCTCTTCACCTGTGGTGTTTTTGGCGTGTCTAGTGATGAATTTTTGAACTATGCCATCATCAACCGCAAGGAGTGGGAGCTTAAGGGCGAGGAAATGGTGAAGCAGTATCAGCAGAACTACAAGGTCCTCTACGAAGAGTGCGAAGAGTCCGAATACGCGGAAGTGACAGAGAGAGCCGATGACCTTGACGATCCAACTCCAGTGTTTTCATCCATTTTGGAATGCTAGTTCTGATCTTCAATCCTTCTTTCATCCATTTTCCCATCTTCCCAATTTTCTCCCGACCAAGAGCTGACATGCAAGCCGACCAGAAACGCAATGTCTTTTAGGTGTGTTCTTGATTTTTACGTCTCCAATAAGAAATATATAAAAAAAAGCAAAAATGTTTGGTACATCTAGGGAGCTAGCAAAAGCTCTTCATCCAGAACGAAAACAAGAGTGTAGCCGAACAGAACAGCACCGAGTTGGCTTGGGAGAAGCTCTTGTCTCCCAGGTTTCAAAACCGGATGGGCTGCATCTGCTGCAACGAAGAAGAGTGCAGGTGCTTCTGTCAGTTGATAGTCATTGTAGGAAGTTGGTTGGCTAAGAACAGACAGCCGTAGGCTAGTGCCCTCAACTAGCATTTATCTAAAGGCAAAGGTTTCATTTTTTTTGGATGTTTCTTAAATCCAAGGCTAATCAGTCGCTTTGATAGCTTTAATCTTACTAGGGAAACCGCACCATATGTACGTGTTCGCTTTGATAGCCTTAATCTTACTAGGGAAACCGCACCATATGTACGTGTTCGCTTTGATAGCCTTAATCTTACTAGGGAAACGCACCATATGTACGCGACACACACACACACACACACACAACACACACACACACACACATCCAGCCCATCGAGGTATTGGATTTACGGTTTAGTTTAGCTTGGTTTCGGTCTATACCGTACCAGCTCTATGTGTCTATTTCGAAATCACCACAAAAACAGGGTACCCTTGCTTTTCTCACAGCCTACCCGGCTTGTATCTTTTGCCATCCCCAGCTTGCTCCACTGATGAAGCAAACAGCGAAATTCTTAAGCTCAGAATTTGGAAATCAGCAAGCAATGGTATACCCCATGGATAAACATCCAATGGTAGATTCGTCGTAGATTAACTCTTAGTAGTGTCTACACACATCTTACACAACATCACACATCTCACACAACACTCACGTACACACACCTACACACACACACCGGAAACACATCAACCCCTCCTGGTAACAGTGATCGTAAAGCCATCTGCTTGGAGCGCACTTCAATTACTCGGGAATCATTGGCGTAATACTATTTCATGTACTTCTCTTCAACAAAAACTATTTCATGTACTTAATTAATTATCTCCACCATTCTGCACTCGAGCTGAACCGATCGGTTGGCATAGCACGCCGGTACCGGTACCATACAAACCAACCCATTGATAAGGTTTCTCCTCACGAGAGCGACCATCCCTCCCCCAGAACCTGCTCAAGAGAGCATAATGATGCTTCGGGGCGTTACGCGCCTTCTTACTCCACGTATCCCGCGGCGAGATCAACGTCATCCAGGGTGAGCACATCCGAAACGCAATCGTTGAACGAATTGGGGTCTACTTTGGCACAGGCGGCTTCGGCTTTCTTGCGGCTGATGGAGGAGCCAAGCAAACGGCGTGCCGCGGATGAAGGTTTATCTTTATCAGGCATTTCACACTTCTGAGGGTGCTGGGGACCATGACGTTCTGAAAAGAGCATGGGCTCTGTCTCCAAAACCTGCCATTCTTGGCCAAAAGCATTGGTATCCGATAGGTCAAAGACAGTGCCATTCCGACCCAACATTGCACCATCTCCAAACCTTCCGAGCAAACCTTGGCTGGTGCCAAAGTCGTCAGAGAGCGCGTTTTCGAATTCGACTCCCAGCATGAACTTGTTGGACTGGATGCGGAGCACCTGGTCATTGGGGAGGAAGAGCTTGTAGTGAACCACGCTGTCTTTTCTGTGTCGGAAACGTCCCGAGAAACCTCCAACTGTGAACGGGAACGCTTTGCTCCTGTGGAAAGCTCCCTGCTCGCCATTGAACCAGTACGGTAGAGGTTCTTCAACTCCACCTGAGAGAGAACAAGGAGTATGAAGAAGAGGTTAAGTGCCTTTCATTTTGTGCAATGGCATTCGGTTCCAACTGGAGGCAGTCAGGGACCCTTGTGTTCTTACCATGCACCTCAAAGACATCATCACCAATCTTCACCACCACCTACTCGAGCGACAACTCATGTTAGTTG
>CAICTM010002372.1:0-15373 GCA_903772945.1 Seminavis robusta
TTGACGCCCTCTTTTGCACATCATCTTGGGATACAGACTCACTGGAACAGACGAAACCGAAAGCGCCTTCATCCACGGGAGAGAGGAACTGGCGGCAGTTCTACAAGCACTGGTGGCAGGACTTTCCTCTCAGTGTGAACGAGCATCAGCGCGACAAAAGGAACCGTCAAGACAAGCTACCGGTACACAGAAATGATTGTTGTGGCTTTGCTAAAGGAGCGGACGACGATACGAGAGAGACAGCCATCTGCATTGAGCACTGGTTCTCCATGCTGGCTGGTGCTGCTTCCTTCATTGTTCTGCTTGGACAGAGCTGGTAAGCGAGACTTCCCTTGCTGACTTGATAGTCCTAGTATCATAGCTAGGAGTAAAGCACAAACCGCAAACCAACTAGCTAGGACAAGAAACAAGAAACGCAACATTCAACATCAATTTCCAACGTGCAGCAGACACAAGTCTCGTCGGAATGAATCCGGCAACTGTTCAATTAGTGAGTTGCCTTTGGAACATCTGAGTTGAACTTTGATCCTGTTAAATCTGCAACTACAAACTTCCAAAGTTCTCGTTTTCCGGGGCGCTGTCCAAGAACCTTTCATTTTGTACTAACTAAGAAATGGTAGTACGGATGTGAGCAAAGAAGGTACTAGCTCTAGTACATGTACCAATACCGGTACCGGTATCTTGAAGGTGGTGGGTAATTTGCACGGCTTGCTATCTCTGATGAAGGAGCAGCCAACCATACAGTAGCATCTCTGGGAAGCGGCCGACAGTGCAGCATTCTTGAAGGAAATCCAACTAAAAGAACGATTGCATGATGTGTTGTGAGTGATATGACTTACCTTGTGTGAGTACCAGGTACTAATGAACCAATGAACCCATCTCCTAGCACCCCAGCATCACATAATATGCCAGTTTGATCGGTCAACTTGAACTCCGCAGACCTAACCAACGAGTGCTCTGACGTTTGCTTCTTTGAAATCATACTGAGAATTGGGTTGTTTTGGACAGAAGTGCCCACAGGATCTCTCTTTGTATTGAGACAACGAGACAACGTTTTACTCTAGCTAGTATCTCATCCACGCCTAAAATTGCGATCCACGAAGAATCACCTGGAAGTTTGTTGAGGGTTTGACTGGCTCATAGCAAGGCGTACGAGGCCGTGGCCGGCTCTAGCCAGCTCCCAGCTATGCATAGCAGCTTGCTCATAATATGTTGCACATACAGTCGTAGACCGTAACAGTCACCAACTAGAAGTGTCTGGAGCGGTCGTCGTGAGCTCATTACTACTAGTAGATTGCAGCCCTGGGATGAAAGATGGGAGTAGCGTTTTCCAGCTGGACTGCGACTTCCGGCGTAGACTACTGTAGGGTAACCAAATCCAGCGGCTATCCCGCAAAGCAGCCTGCCGTTTCCAATTCTTCTTGCCGTGCCCCTGATGTGTTTTGTCAGCTGTGCGAGACTTGCTTATTAAAGCCATCTAAGCGGGCTCTATACCCTCGCTCTTAAAGCTCTTCCTGTCCAAAAGTGACCAGAATCTGATGAATCGAGTCGAGTCGAATCGAATCAGGTATTGTACCACTGAGTAAACTCCCAAGTCAGTGGTTTGATGAGCATTAAGTGCGAAACAAAAGAGGATATATATGTCCTGGTATTCTTTAATGCATTGTTAGATCGGTTTTCTGCGTACTCAGTACATGGTAGTCAGTGGTAACGATGAGCATTATGTGAGAAACAGGAGAGGAGATCAGATTCTAGCATGTCAAGATACCGTTTTTGCAGAGCAAGCAAAAGCCTGTTTGCAACTAGACCTAGCGACAACATGCAGAAACAATGCTGGATGCTGGAGATGATCATCGCACTCATTCAAGGAGATGGGATCACGGCACGCTGGATAGTGGCAAAACTTGATGGAACCCGCGAATACCATTTCAGCAAACAAGCTGCTCAGAGACTCTGGGAGTGCATCGCTCCTAACCGCTTAGGGACCATAGTTGCTTACAGACTGACCTTTGGCTCATCTGGTTGCTTCATCTCAAGAAATTACAGTGGGTTACAGGTCGGTACTCTAAAATAACTCCAAAGCCAGCTATTCTACCGGTAACGGTACTAGCAAGGCTGCTATGCATAGGAGTGGCCAGAAATGCTGACTAGACTACTGGTATCTAGCTAGCTAGTAGCAATAGAGCCAGCTTCGATGTAAGTGTTGGGACAAAAAACGAGAAATGAATGTAAAATTGCGAAAAAGGAAACCTGTTCTGATTTTCTACATTAACTACTACTCAGTATAGAATTATAAAATACAGCAAAAAGTGAGAATGCTAAAATATTTTAGAGAGCTTTTTAGAGACAAGCCTGTTCTGGTTGCTGAGCCTTTTCATAATCCGATGTTCTCCAGGCCCATTGCCTGTCAGTGGAAAATAAAAGACATTTTCTTAAGTCGCTTTCAAGCACTGAAAAAGTCTTATCTACAGTGCTCTTTTCTCTGTGGTCGCAGTACCCCACACTACTTCCCAACCACCGTGGCATCCCGAACTGCAGAATGGGTGAGAGTGGGAAGTCATTTTGGCCTTCCTTCAATTTCAGCCCAAACTTCAACGCCTCGATGCGCATAATATCGCTTTAGGAACTGGTGAAGGCACAACTTTTAATCCGTGGAGCTACACAACACAATGGCGGACATGAACACTGCTGATCCGAAGAGAGAGATGTGCAACAATCGGTGCGAGGACACTACATCCTTTGCGGACCTGGTGGACAAACAAAATCCTCGGCTGCCGCTTGTTCCGAACCTTCCCGACTACTGCCCATCCCCATCAAGGATGCTTACAATGAGGAGATGCCCTTTGGCGCCACGAAAGCCGAAACGTTCGAGCAATGATGCGGAGTCTACGTTTCCCTTGAAGCACCCCAATATGGAACTTCAAAGTAACGGTGCCAAGCGCTCAAATGCACTCGTGAATATGGTTTGCTGGAAGGCTCTCAGTATGGAAACCAACTGCAACGAGTCATCGAATGACCACGAAATGAATGTCTTCCCAACGATCTTTGCAGGACAAGAAGATGAAAACAAGGGGGTACCTTCCACTTTGGCCGTTGCCACAGGAGGTGCCCATGCGGCGATGTTATCTCCCCTATCGTCTCCCTCCAAGTTGCACGATAACAGCACATCTGTGCTGGCAGCGACAGTGTTTGCGGGACCACCTCCCCCACCTCGACCCATGAACTTTCAGGATGTGATGGTGTTTACTCCACACGAGAAAGAGAAACGAAGGCCGCTGCCGCTGGGTCGAGGGGGTGATTGCCTTCTGCTGCCAACTTTGTAAAGTGTTTGCTGGGCAGGCAGGGCTCGGAGCGAACGACCATGGAACAAGTAGGATGGTGTCTTCCGACGAAGAGACGCCTTTACAGTAACTTTTTAGGGGATTAAATCCTAACTTTAGTATCATTATTCTACATGCATCCATCAGCCATCAGGATCGTCATGGTTTGTGCTGCTCTTGGCTGCTGTTACTACTAGTACTATTAAGCAATAGCTGGACATTGCCAGAAGACTCACAAAAGAGAGCAATCTTGCTTGTCTCTCTGGGCCTACTCAGGAGGATACCCCGAATGCATTGCTGTGGCAACCTCTGGCAGCAACCCCTGGCCTGGCCACCGAACAACCAAAGAAGCTCGTTGGAGCGACTTGCTTCAATTGCTGGCTCTGCAGATCCTGCACTGCTTCTTGCTCGGGTATGCAGGTGCTGTCAACCAGTAGAGTCGCAATTACTAGAGAGCGCACGAAGTCAGTGGAATTGCTTCGCAGGGGAAGTTGCAAGGCGACTTGGCCATGCGTGCGCAGGACCTAAGAAGCTGGTAGCTGCTCATCATACTCACGGTTGGAAGGCTGGCTGGACCTATGGCCACCATTGTAGCCTTGCTTTGGGTTCTTCGTTCACAGTGTCCAGAAGCTGGTTCTGCGGCAACGTACATTTAGCTTCTACAAGCTACTACTAGCTAGTAGGCTAGTCTTGTCTAGCACCGTCGTAAAAACCATTCTCGGCAACCTGAAACCGACCGAAATCTAGAAATAGCCAGCCAGGTCAGGGAACTGTCAGTAGCCAGCTGATAGACAACCGAAGGGGACCGCAAATTCAACAGCGAACTCAACTCTTGAAGTCAAGACCTAGACTAGACTAATGGCCTTTTGCAGTTCCAGCAAAGCAACGGCAACTTTGGAACAACAATAAGCGGTAGGGTACTCGTTTCCGTTACAAGAGACAGACAGCTGACCAAAGACAGCTGTCTTTGGCACGTGACAGACGTGGTCAAGAGAAATCGTGGTAAGGTTAAGACTTATTCCTTTATGAGTCGTCTACTGAACAAACATCGCGAGGTCTAAAACATATTTCTCACTGAACACGAGCCATTTTTTCATCGGGGTGCTTGACATCAGCCTCTCAACAAGATCGGGATGATGGGGAACAATGGGGATAATTCTTGGGAATTCTGGTTGGCTTGTTGGCAAGTTGCTTGGCGGTACAGTCTTTCTAAAGATGATGCAGGTCTTGTACAGTAGTCTAGTGGGCAGACAACACACACAGAAGTAACAGCATGAAAGATGAAAGATGATGAATGTTTTCTGAAAGTATTAACCTAGTAGCTAGATGTAGAAGAGTAGAGTAGAGACCATCCAATGCAAATGTGAACATCAGTTGCACCTATTCATTCACTGGTTGCGGATAGCGTTCGCAGTGGCGTTCGCTTGGATGGTTTTTGTTTTCGGCGCTTGGCCTTGACTGGTTTTTGATGAAAGTTCAGGCAGTCTGCTACGGACTTGTAGGCATATCCTTGTTTCCTTCGCTTCTCAGCTTGCATTCGCAGCTTGCGTTGCTTGGCTATTCTTTGTTGCTGTTCCAAAGTGGCTGGATGTACCAGCTCTCCACTGGGCAGTTGCACGAACGAGTCTTCTTCCAGAACTCCTTCGACACACCATCCTTCTGCTGCGTACTCTACGGTATTCCTCTGCACAATGGCTGATACTTGTTTAGAGCCATTCCAAATGGCAAGTTTGTCTTCCGGACTATAGTCTCTATGGGAAGGAATCTCGTGGAGCGACACGTCTAGGGCAAACGTCACTTGGGTTTGCTGCTGCATGTCATGGTCGTCGTCTTCCCTCATAAACTCGAGTGGTTGCTTGCCGTTGTCATTGGTGCCCTCCATCTCATCCTCGCTGTCGTCATCTGTTGGAACAACGTCCCGCACAATGCCCAAACTATTGAGAAACTGAGCGCGAATCTGATACTGGTTGCGATGCAACAGACTGCTGGTAGAAGGAGTGGTCTTGATGATGGCCATGTTGATTTTGTTGTTTGGTTTCGATGAAGAATGAAATATGATAGACTTGTGTGGCTCCTTGGTTTGCTTTGGTTTGCTTTGACGGAACAAATGCTATACTCTATCCCACGGGCTATGTATGGGTTGGTTGTTTCCTATGCTGGTTGTTCTGGAATCCTCTAACCTTGTTGTGAAGGAACCGAGCTCTTGGAATCGCTGTTGCTTGCAAGTTCTGCTGTATCAATTTTATGAGAGGAATGGAGCTTTTGGAATCGAATCAAAACCGCCACGAAAATGGTAATACACCGTCCTTGAAGAAAGTGGAATCGTGGTAGCGGGTCCAAATCAAGCTGATTCCATTCCCAACTTTTACACATCGTCTAGCAAACTGGATTACATTTTACTAAACGTACTTACAAATCAAATGGAATTCCTATTGTACGGACAGCTAATCTATGCACTTTCGTGGTCTGGGAGTCATGGGGAATGCTTTTGTAAATTTTTTTAGCCATGACGAGGTTCCTTTTTGGGCGATTGAGGGTTGAGGATGCCGGCACAAATCGTTCTGCCGCCGGTGCTGGAGCGCAGCGCTGGTCTCACACTCTAACTCTCTCTCTATTTCAATCGTAGAGTACGGCTGTCCGAGTTATTCCCCCAAGACTGGCTGGCAGACAGGCTTTTGGGTTCAATCATGCATGCCGCCTCTCTGACCCTTCCGTCAATCCAAGTCACAAGAGGAATTCTAAAACAGTTGTAGAGGGCTAGCTAGCTAGCTACTTGTAGTACTGGTAGGCTTTGGGATCATCAATGAAGCAAGCTGCGGAAGCCCTTTCTTGTGGATAGGTACGGTAGCTACCAGCTACCGTACGGTACAGACACCCATCCGTCTGATGGCCCTTCTCGCTCGGGCCCCATTGCCAGCCACAGCCCACGCTTCCTTCAGACTCTGCAATGGGTGACATTCCATCGTTGCCAGACAACACTCCGAGACCTCCAACTCCACGAATGATTCGATCTATGCATAGTACCGGTACCGGTATCGATGACAAACCTCGAGAACGAACTAAGGACCCAACATTGAACAACCACTAACTACCTAGCTAGCTAGAGAGCAAGAACAAAATACAGAACTACTCGTGCCAGCTCTTTCAAAATGAACAAGGTTATCTTTTTATAAAAATGCAATGTCGAGAAAATGAAAGCAAGGCATTGCGGATTGTACAATGGAAGGAACGAATGATTCGATTCAATCGTCGCCAAGCGTGGAAGTGTGTAGCATCAATGGAAGCAAAGAATGATTCAATCGTCAAGCGTGAACGTGTGTTGCATCAAAAGCAACGATGACTTGCATCTCATGTTGCCAATGATGATGATGGTCTTGTTGTCATTGTCTAGCATTGTAGCTACGCTTCAAGAGTCTCACGGGCAACCCTGCAAGCACGGGAAATCTCATCCTGCAGAATCTGACCATCCTTCCTCACTGCAATGTAATCTCCTTGCGAAGCACGGTTCTGCAGTTTACAAGCAGCCTTTGCGAGCCGCTGAAAACCGCAGATTGCTGTGATTCCCTTGATGTCGTGGGCCACTTCGGCAACACGTCCAAAATCCTTGCGTTGAATTGAAATGGCGACTTTGTCTTGACGGGTCTTGAGATCCTTCACCATGTCCGCCAGCAAAGTTCCCAACAAATCAGAGTCGTTACCGCAGTTTTCCAAGGCTGTTTCTTTGTCAAAGACACCTTCATCATTATCGTTGTCGCCGTCACTCTCCTCGCTGCTGGTTTCGTCCGTGTGCAGACGCTCGTGTAAAAGCGACACAGTGGATGTATGCTCTGCCAAATAGGACGACAATTGGGTTCGCCCCAGGGGCTTGGAAATCAGAGAAACCATGCCGACATCTCTGGCTTCTTTCAACGCCACATGGGACACATCATCAGCCGTCATGCCGATAATGGGCAAACTCTCGGTTCCAGAAATCGACTTCATGCGGCGAGCGGTCTCGATACCGTTGATGCCAGGAGGCATGCGCATATCGCAGAACACCATCTCGACTCGTTCGTGTGGATCGGAAACGGATGTGCGGACGATTTCCACTGCACTTTCTCCAGAAGAAGCTTCGGACACGCGGCAACCCATTCCGGTCAAAAGAGTGCGCAGCAAAAGTCGCATGGTTGGCGTATCATCTACCACCAAGACATGCGTTGGACCAGCCTGTGTGGCCGTGGACGCGGTGGTGGAGGATTGGGACGAGCTGTCGGCGCCTTTTCCAGAGCCACGACGAACGGGATTGTTTGGAGTGCCCGGTTCGAACCGACCGGGTCCGCACATCTTGACAATCATTTCCTTGAGTTCATTCTTGCGCAGAGGTTTGGCCATGAACTCATTGAAGCCGCCCTCTGGCGCCAAGCAGCGGTCTCGAGTCTCTGGACTTGCGTCTGCCGTGACGGCACAGATATCAATGGGCTTCACTCCATTCTTCTCTTCCCATTCTCGAATCATTTTGACGCATTGGAACCCATCACACGAGGGCATGTGCAAGTCACAGAGCACCAAGTCGAATCCCTTTCCTCCTTGATTCGAAACTCGTTCCTCGAATCCGGAGAGACCATTCAATGCTGTCGTGACATTGCACTTCCACTGAGACAGGATGGAGACAATCACCTTTTGATTGATCAAGTTATCTTCGACATGCAAAATGTTGATTGGGTTTGGCCTGCTGGCTCCGAGGGCGCCATTGAATGTTTTTCGCTCGATAGCACCGTCCATGGTCTTTTCTTGTGCCGCCATTGTGACGGGATGAGGTGCTCGAGGAGTAGGCGACTCATCCCTCAAGGCCACGGGACCCTTCGTAATGGGTCTGCTCAGCATACCCCGTTTGATCTTGAGTTGCTCGACAATCATTCGAATCAAGGGCAATCGTCGAATGGGCTTGGTGGTAAAGCCATGAACATAGGTAGAGGCTACAATGTTGCGATGCACGTCAATGGATCCCAACATGATCACTCTCAAATGGGTAGCGGCAATGCTGGCCGAGTTGGCCATGAACTCTGCCACCTCCAATCCGCTCATACCAGGCATGGCAAAGTCGAGCAATAAAATCTCGTAAGGGTCTTCCCGTAGAGCAGCCAACTTGGCCAATTCGATACCGTCAACGCCAGATCGAGCTCCGGTGACATCGCAGCCCAACAATTTGAGCAAGTTGACGAGATAATGCGTATTGACGGCATTGTCATCAATCGACAAGATATGAGTTCCCTTCAAGAGCTCCAAGTCGGCCTCGGGGATCTTATCGGTCAGGTCGGAAGCAGTAGAACCGTCGGGGTCCTGTTCCACAAGCGCGGTAAAAGCAAAGGTGGATCCCCGATTGGATCTGGATTCCACGTTGATGTCTCCCTCCATGAGGTTGACCAGCTTTTTCGCAATGGAAAGGCCCAGACCTGAACGAACAGGCAGCAACAATGACATGACGACATACATGTTAGCGGCATCGGGTTGGTTGGTTGACACACAACAGCCATTCTTCCACAAGCTAAACTAACTGGCTGCAGCAATGCAAATAACATACCTGTCCCTCCGTACTGCCTGGTGGTCGACTCATCGGCCTGCGTAAATGGCTGGAACAACTTTTTCAATTGTTTCTTGGTCATACCAATCCCGGTATCGGAAACTTCAAATTTGAGTTTGATTTTCCCATCGTCCCGAGGACGAACCTTGCCATCGTCTTCATCTTCCTCATCTTCTTCGTCATCATCCGACGACGAGTCGTCGTCATCGACACCATCGAGACTGACTTCGAGTGCGACATGTCCCACTTGTGTGAATTTCAAGGCATTGCTCAAAAAGATGAGCATGACTTGCCGCAATCGCGTGGGATCTCCAATGAGGAAATCGGGTACCGATCGTGAGACGGTATAGACCAAATCGACGGCCTTGTCATTGGTCTGCGATGCCAACACGGTAACGGCATCTTCAATGGTATCTCTGACATTGAACGTCAATCGCTCCAGTGTAATTCCACCTCCATCGGCTCGACTAAAGAGTAGAATATCATCTAGAATGGTAGTGAGTGATTGGGCACTGCGACTGCACGTGGCCAACCATTCGGTCTGAACTTCATCCAATTCGGTGGATCGAAGCAATTCGAGCATTCCAAAAATGCCATTCAAGGGAGTTCTGTAAAAAGAGGTTCGAGAGTGGTCAGTAAGTCATTTGGATACAATCATTCAACAATCAAAACCATCAAACAAGAACAAGTCATACATACCGAATTTCATGGGACATGCTGGCAAGAAAGAGTGCCTTTTGTTTGCGCATCTTGTCGGCGAGTTCGGCTCTGGCATCGGCTTGCCGCGCGGCCAATTCGTGGGTCAAATCATGCAGCAGTCCGACAAAGGCGACTTTACCTCCATTGGTCTGCAATTTGGACAATCCCAAGCGACATTGGAATTGCGATCCATCTTTGCGTTGGGCCGTGACGGTGCGATCGGTCCCAATCATTTTCTGCACGCCCGTACTGATATGATTGCGAATGTAACTGTCGTGCGCGGATCGATGCGGTTCCGGCATGAGAATGGAGACATTGCTCTGCACTAATTCATTTTCCGTGTAGCCAAACATTTGACAGGCACTGCGATTGACGAGGGTAATAATGCCGCGTTCGTTAATGGTGAAAATGGCATCAATGGCTTCATCAATGACAGAGGAAAACAATTGTTGTTTTTCCACACTCTCCGTGACATCTCGTAGTGCACCGACAAAGAATCGTTTGTTTTCGAGCATTACTTCGGAAATACTGAGCGACGCATTCCACGTCGCACCGGTGTCATCAAATCGTTTGCACGTGACGACGCGATTCCGACCAATCATTTTCTTTTGGCCCGTTTGTTGATAATTCTTCAAGTATTCGCCGTGTTGTTGGGCGTGTTTCTCGTCGGCCATGAGGACCGTCACGTTGCTGCCAATGGCTTGTGCCGTCGTCATGCCAAAGGCTTGACACGCGGCAATGTTGAAATAGACAATGATCCCGTCTTCTCCAATCACCATGGTGGGATCAATCACACTGTCCAAGACAGCACTGGACAAGGCAGCGTCCCAATTACTCGTCGTAGGAATCGAAGCAGCAGCAGCAGCATTAGTAGGACTGCTCGGTGGAGACGCAGACGTTGCTTCGGTGGTTGTAGAGGGAGTGGCGGCGGCCTGAGCCGACTGTTGACTGAAGGGACACATGGTGGATTAGATAGATGATTGCAATAGGAGAGAAACGGTAGAAAAGGTGGTAGCAAGGGCAGGTACGCAAGGGGGGGTGTATCCTTCACAAGAGGTACTGATTGTGAATCGAATCAGACAAGACAAGGGAGAGAGAGAGGCTTGATGGCTGCGGCCTAGATGGTTGATCTTATTCTTCTTTGTTTGTTCCACCGTAACAAGGTGTTCTCAAGTAATAAGAGGAAAGAAGAAGAGAGAAGATAAGCTGCCAAGATTGTGGGGCTCTATCGATATTAGTATGGTGGGCTGCTTGCAAATGGATGCTTGTTTTGATGGATGATGGATGGCAGATGGCAACCGCTCGTGTCTGCTGTCTTTGAGCAGCTTCTGTGGCAGCTGCTGGAGGCTTCCTCAGCTCTTCCTCGCATATCAAACGAGAATCCAATGGAATCTCGGAAATGATGTCCACTTGGAGAAACTTGCGTCTAACAAAAAGCTTCCCCCAATACAGCAGAATGTCGCTGTTTAGTCTGACTATTGATCTATTAAATGAACATTTGCCATGCTTCCCATTGCTGGTTAAGACTATTCTAAATGACGTACGAGTTCGGTACACAAGTGTACTGTTAACATAACGAGCACAAGAGCGTGCGATCTCCTTTCGATTCTGCATAGCTTCTCCTTCGGTATTCTTACATTATTTACACAACCGACAGTGACGAAGCCGCAACAAGGGCACTTTTCACCGCTTACAAGAGATGAAAACAAAAGAACCACAATCACTCACAATCTCAGGTTTGCTAGCTAATACCGGTGGTACTAATAATACCTTGTGCCAAAGCCAACTCCAAAAGAACCGGCAACATGTAAAAATTGAATGGCAACAACTAGACTACAGGTAGGTCTGTGATTTGAGACCAACGTTTCCTGCTTCCGCTTGGAAGACTTTTTCTTTCTTTCTTACAGTGAAATACTGTAATGCAATGGTGGGCTGATGATGTAACTGGCTCGCTACAGTATGGAATCCATCCTTCTACTTTTACATGTACTACATAATATTGCTTTTGATCAGTCCCTCCCTCACTACAGTACAAACTGAACAAAAAACTGTTGTGTGGTTTAGATTCCTCGACTCTAGCTAGTAGCCGTGGGAGCGATGTTGGGAATGTTTGGTTGGGGCAAGAGACGCTGGGGTTGGAAGTTGGAAGCAACTATGGAGTAGACTACGGGCCCTTTTGGCCCCCATGTTGGTTGGTCCTCAATTGGGGAACTCTTCTTTGTCAAAGCCTGGCCCTCATCATTGGCTTTTGTACCGGTAGATGGCTTCCTCTATGTTGGCAGCTGAAGGTTATGCTATGTTGTCTACTTCTTTTCATCGGGCTCGGGGCATGGTTTGACACTGAACATGATTTTACCAGCGAACGTGCGACTGTGTTCCCTGTTTTGACTAGCTTCTTGAAACCCACATGCCTCTAAATCTTGCTTGTCACTGTCTGCTTCTCACCTTTGGTATCGTGACTGCGCAGATGTCTCTGCAGAGAATTCATGTAGATTCGACACTGTATTACTACAAAAAGAAGTTGTAACAGAAGTAGTGAAATCGGATTTCTCCGCGGAAAATGGGGCTTAGGCATAATCCTACTTGGGGCGACTTGGCTACTGGTCATAGTTGTTTAAGCTAACTAGGCTGTTTTATGTCAAGGTTGACTGAAACGTAAGTTTAACCTTATTTGTGATTCCTTTTTCGTGGGTCATTTTGTTGAAAGAGCGCACAGGAGACCCTTGTTTCTAAGAAGACAACGACCCGACGCCACCCTGACAACTGACAACAACCAACAGCAAGAGACAGTCTTCATGTTCCTGTGTTGGAATAGCTAGCTAGTTCATCGGGGGATTGATAGCTAAAGGAATAGAAGCGTTCTGGCTGGTATCACAGTGATAGCGATAGCGTGGTGCGGTCATGCTCAACGAGGCCACAATGAAGAGGAGCGGTGATGTGGTGGACCTCTTGTCAGATGATGACAGCGACGACAGCGAGAACGAGAAAGAAAACGAGTTGGAAAACGTGGAAGCATCATGGAAAGTCTCGAATTCCGGGGGAGGAAAGCGTAAACTGGAGTCTGGGAAAAAGGAGGAGTCAGAGCTAAAATCTTCTCCAGAGGAAAAGAAAAAGAAGAAATTCTTTCCTGCTGATCATCCAGGTGCTACTACTAGCACTACTACAACTACAACAGCACCCAGCGACAAAGCCACCAATCCAACAGTGTCAAGCGACGACGACGAAGTGCAAGTGCTCACTCCGACGAATACCAAAAAGACGTACGCGGCCGTGACGAAACCTCCAGCTACGATTTGGTTGACAGATGACCCGGCCATTATCACGTACGGAATTCTTCCTCCCTTGATCAAGCTACAGCAACAAACCAGTCGCAGCGGCAGTCCTAGTAGTAGTCGAAAATTTCTCCTGACCAACTCGACACTGCTGCAGCATATTCAACAAACCGACAAGTGGTCCTGTGGATTCCGAAACACCCAAATGCTACTCTCGGCTCTGGTACCGTTGCTTCCACCGTCGCATCCATTCTTTACTGCCGTGGCGCATATTTATGGGCAAGTCCCCGATCATGTCTACACTTCCAACATTGCTACAGATACCGATTTGCTCGTATTACCGTCGTTGGATCAATTGCAAAAGGAATACGAACGGTCGTGGCAAGAGGGATTTGACCCCGATGGTGCCAAACATTTCAATCATACGCTGGTAGGACGCCAGAGTTGGATTGGAGCCGTCGAAGTGGGATTCCTATTTGCCTTTTGGAGACTCGATGCCACGGTCGTCCAATTCATTCGCTGTTTGCCGTCACGACGATTGCTTCCCGCGTTTTTGTTTTCGTACTTTCAAACAGCACCACCCTCTTTTAACCATAAAACCGCGGCTACCGTTCGAACCTGTCTCGATTGGGCCGAGCAGAATTATGATACGGCCAAAGACAAGACAGCCGCGGAAATATTTGGAACGGCCGCCACCAAAACATTTGAGACGACCATTTTGCCACTCTACTTGCAATGGGAAGGACATTCCGTCACGGTCGTGGGTATTGAACCTCCTCCGGGAAATGCCGCCACGCATCGTCTGAACGATTGGAATCAATGGAATTTACTCATTCTCTGTCCCAGTGGTGCATCCAAATCGAAATCCAAACAACAAAGGGAAGTCTTGTCGTGTCGCACACTGGGGCGTATGGATTGTCAACTACTCGTCGCGGGATGGAATCCCTTGACCCAAGAGGAACAATTGGCCCGCAAGCACAAGTCAGCGTCCATTTCGGCGGCCAAGGATGTCATTGACAAGTTGTTGTAGCGATTCGATTCGAGTCGAGCGAAGGAAACTATGTGTGGAAGAGAAAATGGGTGGGCAAAAACGAAAAAAAGGCGAATGATATGTGGAGTGATGGATGTGGAAAATTTTTGAAAAAGATCCACTGGATTGGTTTGGTTTGGTTTGGTTTGTTGCGGTCTGTTGAAAAAAGGCGTGGGGGAATGGAAACTGACTTGTTGGTCATACAGTACATGCAAAGGGTGATGTGGAGGGGCGGATTGGTGGTGGAAAACCCCTATCAGAAGGCGCGATACACAAGGGGAGTCAGTGTGGGAAGATTGTGTTGGATCAAGTGACTGCCACTTGAATTGAATTATCAGGTGACCTCTAACTAGGTCAGGGAGAGCAGTCCTCTGTGGGAGGGAAGGGAGTGACTATTTCATTGTGGCATTCTGCTGCTATACTGTAGGCGAGGGAATCTATTGTCGTTGTGAGGGGAGGAATGAATTTTGCAACGTTTCTATCTGGAGCGGTTTGCGGTGGGTATTACTCACAACAGCTAAGAAACACTTGCGAGTTATGACAGTGGGTCAATCTGTAGGTGGGTAGGATGGATGTACCCAGTTATGTTGGTTCAGGACATCTTGCAGCAAAAGGGCTGGCTGCTGCATCCAAGCTTGTGGTTGGCTGCGCTGGCTTGCCTAATGCTAAGATTTAAATCAACCCCAAGGGAGTCTGCTACAGGGGTATCATTTGGAGTTTTTCAGCTATTTTAATAGCACACTGGCATTTCAGCTGGCTTGATCATTGCAAAAGTCTTAGTAGTGACTGGATGATTTGGTATGTTGAGAGCATGCCAATTGAAGTTCAAGTTGCAAATTCAAGGCATAAAAATCCTCAAGTATAGATATGGTCAGCGGGAGCTGCGATACCTCGGCAGAAAGACAAATAGAAGAAGGAGGATCATGTTTGACATTGCACCCTTCTTTCAAGGTAGCCCTGGCGACAACACCCGACTTCGTCGTGTGTTGCCGCCCGCTAACCATAATTTTACATCTGTCATTCCCTTATGTAACTGTAACCTTTGTAGCTTCTACTGGCTTATTGTGTTGAGTGCACTAACCTAGAATGTTTTGTTTTTATTCCTACCCTAAATTTGTTAAACCTTCAATTTCCAGTTTTGTTGGCTTACGCCTATCTCTATCCCTATATTTTGGCTTCACCGGAATAGGAAACAGGAAATAGGAAATACCGAAAAAGGGGGTGAGGGTGTTGTTTGCTAGTAATATTGCAGCTTATTGGGGAGTAATTTGGTTTTAGATTAAGCTGAAAAGCAAAAGTGAGGATTTTCTGGTGGTGCTCAGCAATTCTTGTGATTGAATTGGATATAAGGACCCTCGTAACACTTTAGAGCTAAAACTCCCTCGGTTCCTTGCATGATGAATTTGCATGCGAACCGGACTAGATGATTAATACACGAGTCAATAGTAAAGAGGTGTCAGGTATATTTCCTCCAACACACTCCTGCACGGTG
>CAICTM010002373.1:0-15354 GCA_903772945.1 Seminavis robusta
CAGATCTTTAGTAAATAGATTTAAACACTCCCTAGCCAGGAGTTAATTTGAAGTTATCGCCCCATAGCCAAAGACGATAAGTATCGGACGAGAACTTAAAAAAGAGCTATTCAATAAAAAACAACGAATTGAAAAGTCACCCACCGTAGCATAGAAATGAACGGTAGAGGTAAGGACGAGGTGGCCGAGTAGGCGGCAAAGCACGAGGATGGAAGAACCAGCCCATCGTCGAACCAGCAGAAAGGTTCATGCAAAGCCCTCGACCAACATGTTTAACTTCGGTACAACGGATCTGAACGGCAGACCAGATGATACGCACATGGGAGAAGTCGTCATCCACGTTGGACAAAAGATGGTGACGACATGAGCAATAGCTACGCAACCTAACAAGACAGTGTTGGTAGCAACGGTGTACTCACGGAAGACCAGGAACAGGCTTGAACGGGAGACGACGGTGCGAACAACCGTCGTCTCCAACGGCAACCCAAGCAAGCCTACGGCTACTAGAACAGAGATACCGCAGTCACCAATGACCCGACTCTCGGTAACCTACGCACACGTAACGATAAAAAAGCAAAACCGTTAATAAAATAGCCGAACCTACGGCAGCCATAGACCGAACCCACCGGAAGAGGAACTCCGGGGACTCGAGAAAGCAGAGTAGGAGGGCTATGAAGACCCACCTTACGAGGTGGGCAAAACTACAAGAAAATAGAGGCAAAGCATTCAAATGATCCTAGGGCAGTGCACCCGACTATTAAGGACAAGATGAAGAGAACACGGACTCAAGACGTCCTGTAAGATCGACCCACTGGAGCTACGAAAAATGATCCAAGACGATCATGGCCCAGACCGATGATAATTTGTGTACCACACATTATTCCAACTGAAAAACACCTGATGAATTCCACCAAGGGAGCCTTCACGCTTCTGAATACCAACGCGCAATTTACCACGAAAAGACATTGCCAAAATCCGTGGGTATTTCCAAGCTACACGACCAGCCCTGCTGCATACGGCCTAAACTACCCCACCCAGAACACAGAATACGGCTGACCTGGAGTCCGAGGTAACCAGAAGAAGTCCCGGCAATACCAGCGGAACGTACTATAGTTAACATCTTCTTACAAATAGTTCAGCCGAAAAGTACAGCTTAAACAGAACCTGAGGGACGACTTTGCAAAAGGCACTGATAACTATCCCCACACTTTACATGAGGTATTACACCTTTTTGGACAAACACATCAAGAGTAACACTCCCACGACAGTCCACTTCCCCGGAAGCTCCTTTGCTCAGACAGCACAAGGCGGGAGAGGACAGGTGTGGTGGCAGAGGAAAAGGCCGACGGAAACCGAGCCATGATAAAGAATACTGGAAAGAGAAAGAAGGCTTTTGCCTGCCACGATAAAGGACATCCAGCATGCACTGTCCTGACAAAAATAAAGACAAAGATTAAAGACAAAGATAAAGACAATAAAGACAGACAATGACAAGTCTAGGTCGAGCAGCGTAGACAAGTCAAGCACGTCGAGCAAAGAAAAGCTCTAGTAGCATTCAAAGGAGAACACTAGCTACTATCAGCAAACTGACAAGATAAAATGACGACAGCATTGACAACCCTATAGAGGATGATGCCGACTCTGACATCACACAGTCAGATGAGAGAAAAGTCGAAAAAGGCTTCGTTACGTTCGACGTACCCGCTGTTCGCCGACGGAACGAAGAACCGAAACGAAGAAACCGACTAAGACAAGGCATTGTCGCCCACACAAAAGGAGTTGGAACGACATAGATAAGAGAGAGATCCAGCTACTGGACAACCAGTCCACTTTGGATCTATTCTGTAATAAAGAATGGTTACCGAATCAGGAAAGCCAGATCCGTCCATTACATTGAAGAGTACACGGAGGCAAGTATGAAGGTCCAGCACACAGCAAAGCTGTAGTGGCCAAAACAGAAGAGTAGGTTCGATAAAGAGGAATCACGAACATCTTACTGTTAAGAATGTCCGCAAGAATTGCAACTTCGTCTATGACTGTCCGAAAGGAACTCTACACAGTCATTCAACCAGGCCTACCGACGTAGTATACGAAATGAACAGGTAAGGATTACACGTTTCATGACCCTAGAATGAAGGCACTTTGAAACTGTCGCCGAAAATAAGGAAGGCTTCAGCAAACCGACAAGTTAAAGCCGCATCAAAGGGCGAAGCTCTATATAAAGCAACTCGTCTATCATCGATAAAAGATTTCCGATGGGCGTTTATGAGCAATCAAATCGCAATCTCTCCACTGTGACCGTAGATGACATCGACACGGCACAGCTATATGGCAAGGATATTGATGGCGTTGAAAGCCGAAGACCACTCGAACGAAACACCGAACGCAGTGGCAGGAGAATGCAATGAAAGTGCCGAGACTTTTGCAATTTACAAAAGGATGCGTCTAACGCATGGAACATTATTCTTGTGGCAGGAATTCCGTTCCTGTTAACGCTAAGCCGGTAAAATCGATTATACAACATTACACCACCTCCCAACAGGAAGTAGAAGGCCACAGAAGCCCAAATAGGGTCCATTGCAGGGAGGGAACGATTGCTTCACACACTGTGCGGTCGTTTCCACTCCGAACCCGTTTCTTTGTATTGTTGATTCCTTGTTGGGTGCCTTTCCTTTGGCCCCTGCGCTGGCACTATGGCTTTGGCGCTTGTTGTTGGCTCTGACAGTTCCGGCTGGATACTGTCGGCTCTTCTATCGACAATCCTTGTGGATTCTGCCGATGAAACTCTTACTGCTGCGTCGTCGACCCTTCCTTGGATCCGTCGTCGTCGCTGCCGTCGAAACTCTTCGTCGGCTTGGATGCAGTCTCCTCTCGATCCGTCCTCGGATCCTTCACTCGATGCGTCGTCGCGAACCCGTTGCGTCGTCGCGTTGCTGTCGATCCTTCGACAGGCTTCTCTTGTTGCTGTCAAGACAGTCTCCTCGCTGTTGCTGTCGATGCTTCGACAGGCTTGGTCTTCTATCAATCCTTGCGCTTCGACGGTCTCGTCGTCGTGATCGGCGTCGGCTTCGGCCGATACTCGCTCCTTCGCGTCGCGATCTTCCTGCTACCGATTGACTGCTTCGATAGGCTCCTCTTCGCTATTTCGGTAGTAGACCACTTTTTCAATAGTATGTTAGTTGCTCTAAGCTCTCTAGTTTACTTGCTATTGAGATACTATTGAAAAAGTGGGTGGGGGCTACCAGCTTTTACTACTGGCATCAAATTCTAGTACAGAGGTACAGGTTGAATCCCTAATCGCGAATCCCCAACAACGTGCTCCAGCACTAAACAACAGTAGGGCTATTTACTCGGGCTTTTGTCATGTAGATTACTCACAAAGACCTCATTGACGGCCTTGATCTTGATCTGTGTGTTTCGAGCTTGATCTGGCGTCTTGGCTGTCGGATTTTTGCCCTCGTGCTACGGCTTGATCTCAGCCTAAAATCAAGATGTCCAAAGCAAGGGTCATGACATAAATGATTCATGGATCAGGCTGCCCCCGCTTCACGCCCTCAACCATGAATCCAGCAACCGCTCTATATTCCTTCGTATGGATTTCTCTGTGGTGGCGGGTACCCATGGCCGTAACCACCGTGAGAACGACCCTGGCCATGGCGAGAATGATGATGCTGTTGTTGATGGTGTTGATAATCGTAGTGCCCATACGGTCCTTGGCCGTACATGTGGTGTGTTGCATAGGGATAATGATGACGAGGATCGTGTTGCGGTTGATGTCCATGCATGGGCGCATGCATTCCCCCATGCATATGCATGTCGCCGGGGTGCATGTGAGCATACGGATCCATGTGATGATGCTGTTGTTTCCGTTCTTCGTCTTCCTCATCCTCGACGTCGTCCTTGACAGGATGCATTCCGTTGTGTTTGTCAGCTTCGCGCTCGTAGTACTGCTTCTCTTCGGCCGAAAGAGCCTTTCATGCAATCATATTCCTTTTGTGTGAGCACATGTCGTTGATTCTCATACCACTCGAAGCCACTATACCGTTACTAGTACAACGTACCTTCCACGCCGTGCCCACCAATCTCGCAACGCTCCCCCGCTCCGATGGAACCCCAGTTTCGGATTGTTTCAGGCGTAGAACATGTGCCGAGAAAAACATGTTGTCTGTCAAAGCACGAGAGAGGAGATGTTCATGCATGCATACAATGAGTTACATTCACCAAGCCTTATGAGTCCCAGGTTCACAATATGGACAGACTTACATCCAGTTTTGTTTCTCTTTCGGTTCGAAGCTCTATCTGGTGGGTTGTATCGTGCCATTTGTTCATCGTATCGCTTTCGATCAGTTTTGGCTCTTTCTTCGTACTTTGCCTTTTCTTCCGCTGGCAATTCCTTCCATTGATTCCCGGTCGAAGCTACTAGGTTGGCCGGGGGCACACGCTTGAGTTGTGCATCTGAATCTGTACTTTTGAGGGCCTTCAAGGGGAATATGACGCAATTACATAAGAGAGGCAATCTTGTTTAGCACAAATGATAACTGGACCGTTGCTTACCTTTTCATTTTCCTTGGCAAGTTGGGCAAACCGATCCTGGACAAAGATATTGTAGGCTGAAAGAGCCCGGGTAGGAGCCCCTTCTTCCTTTCTCTTCCGCTTGTATGTTTGCTTGCGCTTACTGATGAAGGCCTTGAGCTTTTGGATTTCATTAGTGAGGCGTAGAACGTGTGTTTGCTTTTTGGCAAGCATATCAGTAAGAGCGTGTTCCAAAGGAGTGGAAGGTTGAGTTGTTTTGATGAGATGAGCAGTTTTTGCATCATGTTCATCTTCCTCTTCAGGAACTCTTTGCCAGTCTTCTACTATATCATCAGTGTCGTGCTTACTGGGTCGCTCCGTGAGTGCATGTAGATCATCTTCCTCTTCGTGAGTATGTGGATGATGGTGTTGGTGATGTACCGGTTGTTGCTGTTCAGGTTCTGGAAGCTGATGCTCGTCTTCCACATCATGACAGGGCTGTTCCATTTTGGCCGCATCAAGAGGGTTGTGGATTTCTTTCAGATGGGCCGGTGGTGGTGGCGGCGGCGGAGGCGGACCCACATCATAGTGCACTTCTTCGCTCATCGTCGCACGGTTTGACAAAAGACCACGACACACAGCTGCCACGGACTCGTCAATTCTTGGCGCTTTCAATTTTTCTCAGGGCAAGTCTCTGCAGCTTCGTGGTCACACAAAAAAGGAAGTGTTGAACTGACCCAACGCTTTCGATGCTTCCGTGGACAAACTCTCGAGAGGAGGTACCGGTACTACCCACAGTTATACGTGTAATACTACGGTAGTACTGCAGTTGCGATATGCACACACGATGTGATGTTTTATGAGGACTTTTTCCCATGTTGTTGATGCGCAGCCAAGATAACAATAATATTGCAAATTAGAATGATGAGCCAGCCGAAAAATGTTGAAGCTGACCCTGCTTATATTTCATCGCAGAACGTAGATTATATACCATTGCTCGTTGAAGAAAAGCCCAATGCTCCGAGATTGGCGTGCGTTCAAACATCCGTTGGATTAAACTAGACTAGCTACATGATTACATTAAACTGGTGGGCAACCGCTGCTAGCATGCTAGCTAGTACCAGGTACCGACGACTGAGTCTCGACTCGTCACTAACTCATCAAAGATCGACTCGGCACTCACTTTCGTGTGCTTCTGGATCGAAATTGGCACGGGGATGGACGAGGCCGCAAGAGGAAAAGTTTGAAAGCAGAGTGGAACATAGGCAGTCGTTAGGGGTACCGGTGTCATTGCAAACGACCGACTTCGAATGAATCTTCAATCTATCTTCTTGCCATCCCTGCCACCAAGGCAGTCAGTTGATCCGTACCATACAGTACTTTCCATGGCTTCACTCCAGTTGAAAGATTGGAAGCTGCACCTCATGTCATGTCATTTCGTTTCTCAATTCGAGAAATCGTTTTTAGCAGCACCGCACGCCAACCTCTACTAAGGGTACCGGTAAGCAATCGCAGAGTATAACATGTAACGTGTAGCTCAGCCTTAGCCTTCGTCGGGAATGAATGAGAATCGCAGTTCCCACGCACCCACGCATCATTGCTTTTCAACCAAAAGGCAAAGGGTGCATCTCTCGGTTCCAACCAAAAGGCAAGAGCTCGTGTGGAAGACGTTCCAGCCGTCAGAGTGTCAGGGAAAGTTTCTCCGATGGAATACGCTCTGTACTTTGGGCTGGTTACCTACCTACCTACCTTCCTTAACCAATGGCTGAACCGAGCAATCATTACATGTAATGCAAAAACGAGTGCAGCTCGCAAGACCAAGATCAGGTTTCATCCCACGCAAGCTCCACTGTGGCTATCTGTGGCTATGGTACCGGTACTGTCTAGCTAGCTAGCTAGTAGCTACCGGTAGCTACTGTACCGTATCTGTAGGTTGTTGATCGGCGTGTGGGGTGACCCCCGGCTGTCAGTTGGACAATCCCCCGAAAAGGCCCCGTTTGATCTATTATACCATTAGCCCCCACATTTAATTGCTTAACTAGCTAGTGCACGTATTAAAAGTTAAGGGTATGTTTCACTTTGACCACACAACTTTCATAATTTCTGCTGTTTTGCGCTGCTGTTGCTTCGCTGCCCTCTGCAGTACGGTACCACTACCGGTACTATTACTCATAAAGGTCGTACGATTGGAGAGGTGGTCAGGGGATCATGGCAGCGCAAAATCCTTCGGTAAGGACGATGCTTTGCTGTTGAAGGGCGTTTGCATGTATTGACAGCTGTAGTTGGATACCTCCGCAATTGCATCACTGTCCGTAACGTTTTGGGGGTGGTTCCACAGAAATCTAAGGTAGCAGCCACGGGCTATTCGCGTTTGTGTCATGCAAGTCCATGGGAAAGAGATTTGGGCAACAGAAGAGACGTGAAACGCAATCTACCCCTCATTATCTGTTGGAGACTATAAGCTTACTGTCTTTTTGTTGTTATTTGCGTCATCGCATGTGTTACACACACCTTCAGGAAGAACAGCAGGGTTCCAATAATGCGGCTGAGTTCACGGTGATGATCATTGCCAGTGGCCCGCTGCGAAATGGTGGCTTTGTTCATGCGGTTGCCGTCACACAGCCTGTCCAATCTTGGACCGTGCTTCGCAGTCAAGACGATTTCTATGCTGTCAGTGACGTTCTTTCTCAGTTGCTACCCTCTGTTCCAGCTTGTCCTGTCATAGTAGACTCGGGTACCGATGTTGTTTCGGTTGTCAATGCACGAAACGAGCTGCAAAAATGGTTATCAGCAGCCTTAACCCATCCTGGTTCCACAGAAACCTTGGCGGTGCGAAACTTCTTGACATATGGTGCCAACATTATTCTCCCACAGTTTGAAGGGGTGTCATGGACTAGTTTTGACGCAGAAGGTGCTGTCGTCCCACCTGCAAATTCCAATCATCAACAGGAGACTAGCTCTACCAGTTCTGGAGCAGCGGAAGGTGGAAACCATGGTGGTGGTGGTGCTGGCGGTGGGGTTGGAAATCTAGATGATATGGAAATGGACGACATGTTCCTAGCGGAAGACGACGGAGGCGGCCTGGACGCACAAGACGACACGGATGAGGACGACGAATACATCAGGCCATCGGTGCGTTACAAGCCGACAGACGAGGCAATAACTGAGGATGACGAACTAGAAATGATGCAAATTGCTGCCGAAGTGGAAATGATAGAAGACATTGGTAGCTTAGCCCAGAGCCTCGGGGCTTCACATTTGGGACGTTCTTTGCAGTTGCAGGCAGAAATCGCTACTCGTGACAATCCACAAGATATCAAAACGCAACAAGCTCAATTTCAGGGAGAAGGACTTACACTGGGAGGCATCGGCTCAGCAGGTGGACGCTCTGCGGTTGGAGGAATTCACAGCGCCATGGAAAATGCTGAACCAGGAAGCTCGGCTGATCCCTTTGGAAGCAAAACTCCAGAATCAGCCCCGCGATTGGATTCGTTTAAGATGATCAAAGTAATTGGGAAGGGATCATTTGGTAAATTTTGTCAAGTTTTCTGACACAGCAAAATCGTATTCATTTTGGTGGGATCTGACCGGTCGGATTTTGTTCCTCTCTTTGCACAGGAAAAGTATTTCTCGTCAAGGAACACAAGACGAGTTCATTGTACGCACTTAAGGTTCTACGAAAAGACAACATCATCAAGCGCAATCAAGTTGAACACACCAGAACTGAAAGAAGCGTGCTGGGATACGTTAAGCATCCCTTCATTGTTGGAATGAACATGGCTTTCCAGTCCAAGGACAAGCTTTATTTCGTATTGGACTACTGCGCCGGTGGAGAGCTCTTCTTCCATTTGGGAAAGCTGGGGAAATTTCCGGAGGCTCGCGCTAGGTTTTATGCGGCGGAAATAATCTTGGCCATTTCCTACTGCCACCAGCTCGACATTGTTTATCGTGACCTCAAACCAGAGAATGTCTTATTGACAGCAGAAGGCCACATCCGTCTGACAGATTTTGGGCTCTCGAAAGAAGGCATCAGCTCCAGTTCCAGTGGTGCCAACAGTTTCTGTGGAACTCCCGAATACCTAGCGCCTGAAATCTTGAACCGACAAGGCCACGGCCGGGCAGTTGACTGGTGGAGCCTCGGAGCCCTGCTGTACGAAATGTTGACCGGGCTGCCACCCTTTTACTGTCAAGACCGAGAGCGTTTATTCGAGAAGATTCGAAAGAGTGAATTGCACTACCCTCCCAGCATCCAACGTCCCGCCAAGATGATGCTGAAGGGATTGCTGACGAAGGATCCGACTCGTCGCCTGGGCAGTGGCCCGTCCGACGCAGAAGAAATCAAAGGCCATGAATTCTATTCGGATATTGACTGGGTCAAGCTTGCCGCTGGCGAAGTATCCCCACCATGGCGCCCTCAAATCAACGGCATTCTGGACACGAGCCAGTTTGACAAGGAGTTCACAAACATGCCGTTTTGCAGCCCTCACAGCATGCAGGTAAGAGTTGTGCTTTTGCTGCGCTTTTTCGTTTGCCTTCATCTGTTGTGTTGCTTAAATTTAGCTGACGACTGGTGTCCTTTTCATTTCAGAGGATGCATGGGTTCGGAGCTACACCGGCAGACAACCATTTTGAAGGGTTCACTTTCACAGACAGGATATTGCAGGGACCAGGCGCCAAGGCTGGCAATTAGTGGCAAGGGCTACAGTGATGCAGCTCATGTTCCATCCATCCACACCCCTGGATTCGTTGCGAGCACAGACACGAACGGACCTGAAGCTGGCCATCATGCTCACGTGCTCCGCGCTTCGCAAACATAGGACCGGAAGAGACCGACTGCATAATCTTCTTCTTTCATGATCTTCATTCCCGATTCGAGGATCAAGCGACCTACATCTTGATTGTACACACAGCCCTTACCACCAACCGCAGCGGCTACGTTGGCTGTCCCGTCTTGGTACAGCCCAAGCAATGGGTTCGTAGACCTGCTGTTCTCCAAGAGCAAAACCCGTCCTTTTCCATTTGTAGATGTAATATGTAGTGATTTGTTTGTAGCATCGTTAGCATGCAGAAAGTGACTTTTCTTCGAAACTTAAATGCACAAGAGTTTGTGAAGCTTACCTGTACTTTTCACGACCTGTCTCATTTCGTTTAGACTTCTCTTGGTCCCTTCGTTGCCGAAAACACAAAGACTGAATGTATCCACGACCGTATCAAACGATTGTGTTCCAAAACGCCTGACAAGGTCCGAGGTTGCATCGGCCTGGATGAACTTGACCGGTACACTCTTCAGAATTTTTGCTTCTGCCAGTTTTGCTTCGGCCTCGCGAAGCATGCCAGGAGAAATGTCTACCAACGTCAAGGATGTTATTCTATCCGCTGCGTACTTGTCCAGGTTCAAGCCTGTTCCCGCACCAATCTCTAGCACATCCCCTCGGGCTTGACTGATAAGCATTGCTCTGGCAGTCTCAATGCCAAGCGCAGACGCAGCCTGTCCTCCATCGAGGTCATTGTACGTGGAAGCATATGTGTCGTATGCTTTTTCTGCCTCCTCGGGGGATAAAGCAAACGACGGCTGGTTGAGAAGAAACGTTGATGCTGTCACTTGGGAGACGCGCTCGAGTAATTGTCTTCTACGAGAACTGGTCGTGGCGGCCCTGCATTCTGCTCCATAGGCGAACACCCCATTCCACTGAGACCACCATAGAAAAGCAATGAAATAGAACATGCAACACACTCTTTTCAGGGCCATGCTATCAGATACTGATGGAACTGTGGAAGAAAGATCATGCACTGTTGAAGAACAGCGAACCATGACAACATTCCTGGGACGGCAGAAATTGGACGGCTCTCAAAGGTCGTTCTGGTTCTTAAAAAATGAGCCACGACGTTTTCAGTGAACTGACGTCATTCTGAGCAAGTGTGAGTCCTTAATTGAAGACTCGGTAATTTTTCCATGCATTTATGAATTGAGCGTTTCTGATCGTTTTTTTAAATAGCAAAAACTCTGTTGGGCCACCACCAGGAAGGCCTCATCATGCGACTGTTAGTCCCGGATTCGTCTTGCTATGATCAAAGTCGCGTCGGATCGCTGAAAGTCGTTCACAAAGTTGCGTACGAGTCGCACGCGACTTTGGTACGACTTTCCAAACGACTTTCAGCGATCCGACGCGACTTTATCGCCATACTTACAGTAAACTTGCGCGACTTTCAAAGTTGTGTGAGAAAGTCGCACGCGACTTTGGCATGCGACTCGCATGCAACTTTATAAACAACTTTTGATGCGACTTTATGGATCCTGTGCGACTTTAGGCCAATTTTGGTGATTTTCAGTCGTATGAGCGGGCCTTCCAGGACCGTCCGACGGTTTTCCCTCACCTTTAGAGACTGACACAACTGACTCGACTCAAATCATGGTTCTTTCTAAGCAAATGTTGAAGATTTAAGGGAATGCTTAAGGAAATGTTGCAAATACAAGGGAATATTTAAAGGGAATGTTTATTTATAGGAATGTTCATTTGTGATAAGAAGGGAATGTCTAAGAGAATATCGCTGTACAGCACGTGATCGAAATAAGGGAATGTTGAACACTGAAGGGTATGTTTCGAAGGCTTATTTAAAAGAGAATTTTTATTAAGGAAATTTTTATTATTAGGGAAGTGTTTAAGGAAAAGTCCAAGATTTAAGGGAATATTTAAAGAACTTTTTTAAACGATGGTTGGCCGTGACAATTTCAAGTTTTTAAAAATTCTGAGTGAAAACCGTGGGACGGTCCAGGAGAACTGTCACTCTACCGGTACTCCAAAGCTAGAGTGATATGCGAATTAGTTAAGATGGACATTTCGCCAATTTATTCTCTTCAGAGGTGGATATCGAATATAGTACTTTTAAGGGGTGGAATCGATAGAGCACATGTTGTTGAGTATGCCATTAATTCCCTGCTTCATATGACACATATATTGAAGGAGTTATTGGAGTTTGAAAACATTCCCATTTCTGACACAAATTCTTTTACCTGCGTACTAAGATTTTACAGTGGTTGATTACGAAGGATCCTACGTGAAGGATCCTGTAAGATCCTACGTGGTAGATTAGGAAGCACTGCTAAGACTCTGGTACTGAGTTTACGTAGGATCCTACGTACCTACCTCTATCAATTTCAATAGTCTTAATTAGCAGCAGGTCTTATTATAGAGTGCATATCACTCTAGTACCAATAGAATGTATGCGACTTAGAAAGTATTAAAATAACCAATCATGTACCCTGGGTGGAGGGTGGGGCAAGCTTGAACATGAGGAAACGTTCCAATTATTCAAGAGTGGCTCCTGGGGCCCCAGTAGGAGCCAGCAAGAACAGAAACAGAGATCAGAGTCAAAGTGTGTAGCAGGTCCAATAGAGAAACTATAGTCGGAGCCATTCTTTCAAGACTAGCGAGCCATTGAAATGAGGGCATGGCTGTGAAGACATTGCCGTAAAGATATACTATGGGCCACAGGAGTTCTTGAATTCTTGTCACAAGTATGGCATATTTTCTTGGGTGAAGACTCGAGCAAGGAGTTTGCAGTTGCAGCAACCCTACTAGACACATCGGGGAGATTGCGCCCTTGGCCCTTAGCGGTTGAGGACTCAGTAATTGAATTCGGGAGCTGGGGAGAAGTGGAATTGGAATACAGGAGCAGCCAGTGAGGGTTGTGTCAACATGAATCATGAATCATGAGGCCTCAGGGGAAGACTGGAACTAGCTAGCCATGAGGGCAGCGGGAGCAACTCCCAAGCCACAAACAACTTTTAATATCGCATTTCTTGAATGCTGGATCTCTGAAGCTTTTAAATACAGTGGGGTGCGGTACGGTGCGGTGCGGTGCGTGCGCAGGTACAAAAATCCTCAACGGAAATCGATGAAATTAGCAATAGGAGCCTCTATGGGTGCGCCACAGCTGTGCTGGTTTAGTCGGATGGAAACAATGCTTTTCATCGTGTACAGTCAATCAGTACACACAGCATTGCAGCCATGTGACAATTTGTATATAGCTGAGGCATGCCTATGTGTTGCAGAGCATACATAGCCTTCAGCCTAGATACATTGGAATGTTCCAGACCAACAGTCCTCTCCTAGGATCTCCAACTGTGGATATCCTCTCCAAAAGAGCCAGTTCTGTCAACTGGAGTGAAATCGTGGTAATGATGTTTAGCTTATAGTAAGAAAGATAGTAAAGAAAGAGTAACCCTGAGACCCAGTAGCACCGTCAGCCCTGCAGTAGATAGAATCCTGTGTGGTATGTGCTAGGGCAATGTAACCAGCTCCCCAAGTACTCTGAAGCAGTGATTGAGTAGCATTGAACCAGCTCTCTTTGAGCTGGCCTTTCAGCCAGTGGAGGAGATCTCCATCACTAGAGATCTCCCTCCCAGCTCTTGTGTTCCTACAACTGAGCCTCATTGGCAAAGATTTATAGGATTAACATAGCCGCATAGCGACACAAGAGTGGCTACACGCAGTGAAGAAGAGTGGAAGAGTGGAACAATAAGAGGAAATCGCGACACGAAAATCGCGATCGTGCCGAAAACTGGAATCGCGACCGATTTCGACCAAACCAAGACAGTCACCTACCAACCAAAGGCCGCTCTACAAGCTACCATCATCAGTTGCTTGTTAATAGCCTCGGTTACCGCTGCCGATAGTGGAATAGGAGCACCATTGTGGACTTCGATTTTCCGTACGGAAGATAACGATTTCTTCAGTCGTGCATCGAACGAAGGTACTGGCAAACGAACCGGTACTCACACGGTACTCACAAGACTGACGTACTTCGCACCTCTTCCGAGTGTTCCGAAAGCAAGCCGACAGCTTAGATCCAGATCGATCCTCACATTTTCGATCGAAACACGAACTTCTGCTTGACTGGACTCAAGGAACCCGGAAAGCCTCGAAAGATACGGTACGAGGATCTGTGTCGATTCGTCGCTCCGTATCAAGTCTATCAGAGTAACTCGGAGCTCCACGGCAACACCTTTTGGTCTGTTTCAGAGTATTCCAAGGGCATCAGTGTGTCAAGCAGCCTTCAATTGGTCATCCACCAACAGTGCAAGGCTTCAAGTCACCTTTTGGATTTTCTGTGCTTGTGTTTGTGCAGTGCCTCTCCAGCCACACATACACACACCAACACCAACAATACTCATCCAACCGGTACCCTTCCAAGGAACAGCAGGCAACACCACTACACTACCACTACACTACTACACTGTCTAGCCAGCGCACCAATCATCATGGGCCGCAAGAAGAAGAAGCAACAGCAGGAAATGGATGCCAGTGACACCATGTCACTAGCAGCATCCAATGGCACCAACACACAGGACAACACCAACAGATCCACTACTGCAGAGGAACCAGCTCCAGCTCCAGCTCCAGCTCCTCCTGTCAGAACACCTGTGGATCCCCCAGGCTGTTTGTTACCACCACACCACAGCGCCATCCCCAGCTTGGCTTCCTCCAATCTAGCCAACCATGACACAACAACAATGATCAGCCAACCTTTTGAGCAGCTGACATTGGCATTGACAGAGGCATCAAAGCAAGCTGCCCTTGATTCCTTCAATGCATCCTCTTCCCTCCATGGCATACTATCCCATGGCTCCATTCCTAGAACACCTGTGTTATCACTCAAGCCCAGCCCTGAGATAAAGGCTGGGAGGACCGATTCAGAACCAGGCAGTTTGGAACAGAGCTTGTTGGGTGATGTTAGGGACCCTCTTGGTTATCCATTCCAACTGCATGTTGCCATGGATGTTGCCTCTCCACCTATTGGAGATGGCTACTATGACCAAGTATGGGCCCCCAATGGGGAGGAATACACCCACCAACCAACAACAATCCCATCACATCCCAGGGTAGAGGACACTCCCATTCAACCTGTGTCCTCCACCATCCAACCTACTGGAGTTGTCTCATCCCAGACACCAGTGTATTCAGCCATCCCTCCAATCAGCCAACCTTTTGTGCCTCTGGAGGAGCAGTCAAAGAGGAACTCCATTCTGTTGGGGATTCGCGATTAGGGATTCAACCTGTACCTCTGTACTAGAATTTGATGCCAGTAGAAAAAGCCAAGGAACCCACTTTTTCAGTAGTATCTCAATAGCAACAGTAAACTAGAAGAGAGCTTAGAGCAACTAACATACTACTGAAAAAGCGGTCTACTATCGAGTCGAAGCAGTGAAGAGGAGCCTATCGAAGCAGTCAACGAAACAGCCAATCGGTAGCAGGAAAGAGGAGCGAGTATCGGCCGAACGCCGATCGCGACGACGCGACGAGTAGAAGACCGTCGACGCTACCGTTGCAAGGATCCGAGGACGGATTACGAAGAGGATCGATAGAGACCAAGACTGTCGAAGCATCGACAGCAACAGTGAAGCCCTTCAGGACTGAAGGCAACGCGACGACGCATCGAGAGCGACGCCGCAACAGGAGAAGCCTGTCGAACGAACGACAGCAACGAGTGAAGAACAAGATCGGACGTCGAGACCGTCGTGCCGATAGGAGCTGCAGTCCACGACGACGCAGCAGCAAGAGTTTCATCGGCAGAATCCACAAGGATTGTTGATAGAAGAGCCGACAGCATCCAGCCGGAACTGTCAGAGCCAACAACAAGCGCGAAAGCCATAGTGCCAGCGCAGGGGCCAAAGGAAAGGCACCCAACAAGGAATCAACAATACAAAGAAACGGGTTCAGAGTGGAAACGACCGCACAGTGTGTGAAGCAATCGTTCCCTCCCTGCAAGATCTTTAGTAAATAGATTTAACACTCCCTAGCCAGGAGTATAATTTGAAGTTTATCGCCCCATAGCCATAAG